>RJVU01025333.1:0-27686 GCA_003731715.1 Anabarilius grahami
TTGCTCTCTGTCTGTTTGTCCTGTCCTCTAGGCCTTGGACATCGATCCTGTGGTGAGGGAGGTCTTGATGGCTCGCACCTTCGCCATCATCAGCCTTCATGTCGAAGGCTTTGAAATCCACGACTGGGTGTCCTGGTTCACTGTGAAACTGACTCCTCTCCTGCCCAGCTTGACTGCAGAGATGCTCCAGACCCTAACATCAGACGCAGACTGCGACGCGTACCACGTCATGTACGTAGCGCTCCCCCAAATGCCGCACAGTTCTTTCAAGTCACTCATTAATGTAGTGCTTTATACACTATAAATTGTTTTAAATCAGCTTTCTCTTGATAAACAGGAATATAATATTTAATGATATAATTAGAATTAAATTGAGCTAAAAGCATCTCCACAGAAGATGATAGTTTAATTATTCACTTTGTGTCATTTCATTGTTGATTCTATTTATTTTAGTAACAGTGTCTGTGATGCAGTTTATAAATTTGGAAATGAAGTCGAATCTCTATAAATCAACTCTGCAAAGAACAATGTCATCATTCCTCTTAATTTAGTTGAAGTTTTCATTTCACTTAAATGTGTCAGTGCAGTCAAATCAATTATATTACTGAACATTAAGTGTCCCCAACTAAGCAAGCCAGAGGCCACAGTGGCAGGGAACCCAAACTCCATCAGGTGATAGAAATGTAGGAAAAAGCCTTGGCAAAAACCAGGCTCTGTCAAGGGGCCAGCTCTCCTCTGGCTTGATGAACAAACATGGTGTGATTATTTTTTTTCAAGCTGTATAGTGAGTGGTGAACACTTATGCAAAAGTGGCACTATCCTTACCTTTCAATTGGATCTTTCCACTGTAGCATTGGGGCCCTGAGCAGCATCTTTGACCAGATGACCTCACTGAGACAGCAGGAGATCACAGCTGTTCTGGTGGAATACCTGAAACAGAATCATGTATCTGGTAGGTCTTGTAGAGAAGTCATTCTGCATTTGAACACAGTAAAATGGGTATATATCTATATGAAATAATATTTAACTTTATTCCAACATGTTGATACTACAGACTCAAATTAGAATTTTTACTGTTTTTAAAGTTGGGATTAAAAAATTAAAACTTCAGTGGATCAAGTTGGCGATGCAGATTTGTTTTAAAATGAGCTGTTTCTCTTTGTGATTTTGTGTCCTGCTCTTTTATCCTTTGTGTCAGTATAATTGTTTTTGTGTATTATCAATTTTTCACAATGTTTATTTCATATCCAGATTTTATCCTAATCGTGTTAATGAAGAATTCTGCGAATTTAGTATTGCTAAAATTGTAACTCTTAACAGTTAACAAATGAGACTTTACTATAATTTGTTAACAGGCCCGTAGGCAGGGGGGGTTCGGGTGGTTCGAACGAACCCCCCCTCACTGCAAAAGGTCCAGAATTTAAGTAGTTTTTTTTTTTTAATGTGATTATTGTCATCATTGTTTTAATCAATGCTTGTGACAAATATTCTGGGTTGCTGTTTCAAATTAATATGATACATTATTGTAGCTGGACGTGTGTGTGTGTGTGTGTGTGTGCCCCGCGCCTGCAGTTCAGAGAGAGTTCTCGCTAGGGGTGGGCTAAGGGGGCTGGAGCCCCGAATTTTCCCAAAAGCCCCGAAACTTTCAGGTTTGAGGTTTCTTAACAGTGCTCTCAAAATATAATTTTTCTAAACATATCTCTCTATTAAAATACGTTAAGCAGTTCAATACCGCTTTTATACAGTATCCGACCATACACCGGCAGCGCTTTCTCTCTCTTCTCTCTGACAGCGAGATCACGAACACCGCAGTTGAACACAGACACGCCTCCTGTCACTCACTCAGAGCAGAGCCACGCCTCCTGTCACTCACTCAGAGCAGAGCCACGCCTCCTGTCACTCACTCAGAGCTGCGGCAGCCCTCGAGACTCTCTTTCGGTCCGGTGGAAGGGTTTTTGTTATATAACAACCGATATGACAACTTTAGCACATTTGTCAGCTAAACATTCATTCAGTGTTTCAGTGTTAATGACCCTCCACTCCCGCCACCGTTTCATAATGAACTGAAAATGTAAAACATACTACGTTTGCCAACGAGCTAAAATCGAAACCGTGATATGGCTTTGTGCCTTTATAAAACAGCAAAAGACAGTGATTAAGTATATATACAGTCTGTCTGTGCTGCGTGCTTTAAAGAGAAGTGCGAACATTTGCGCACGCGGTCATCTGGTGATCAAAATAAAAGCTCTCAAGGATTTATCTTTTAAAAAGAAATGAGAACAAAAGTATTGTAAAAAAGATGTTTGAACCCTTTTTAATGTCCAGGTACAAGTCAATGCTGTTTCTTTGTTCAATTTGCACATTGTAGCCTACATGGGTTGAAGCTCTTAATTTTGAGTTTCCAGAGTGCACCAGATTGATGCATTTAACCTTAAAATGTACAAAATTTGTTATTATTTTATTGTAATTTTGTAATAATTTTTTTGTACTTAAAAGGATTTCTATATTTTATCCACTCAATAGTCTACAATATAATAGCCATATAAACGTAGCGTAATTATAATAATAAAACATAGTGGAATATTCAGTGATATTGGCTGTGCAGTATCGACTTTTGTACAAAGGTGGTACATGAGGAAGCAATTTGACAACAATGCAGTAAATATTTTAGGTGCATCAAAAAGCATGTTCGTCAAGATACCAGCAGACAAGCTAATCCAGCACAAATTAGTGCATAAAAGGTCACCAAAATGAAGTATTTGAACCTCATAATTACATACAAAAGGAGGAGAAAAACTGTAAAAAGGTCCACTTTTTGAAAAAAGAACCCCCCCTTTCAATAGGCTGGCTACGGACCTGGTTAATGTATTAAAGGTGCAATATGTAAGAATTTTGCGGTAAAATATCCAAAAACCACTAGGTCAGTGTTATATATTTTGTTCACTTGAGTACTTACAAAATCCCAAATGTTTGCAACTATTTGTAAATTATGAGAAAATTGCAATTTTAACCAAGGCTCCGGGACGTGTGAGGAGTCGCCTGTCAATGGCGTCATACCCGCGTTACCCTCGGTTTCCGGTTTATTTTATAGGAACCATGGAAACACCAAAGAAGCTTTAATATTTACATGTTTTAATAGGCAAGGGAACAATGGTTTTGATATATTTATAGACAGAAAACTAATTATTGTTATATAGCTCAACATGTTTAGTCTTATTGTTTTAATCTAATTTTCTTGATGTTTTGCGACTACCATGCTTTACTATGCCTCAGAGAAAACACTCTTTTGTGAAGTAGCTAACATAGCATAATCAGATGCAGCTTTATTTTTAGTAACAGTAATACAGCATTTTCTCCATCATACAAAATTAATTGCATGCCATTTATCAACACAAGCCATCCAGCGTTTAATATGATATTGTAAAATCGATCTATCTTACTGCAGTGTGTAACAGTGTCTCACAGCAGCCGCCGGGCGAACGCACAGAGTAACGCTATAACATCATTTTCAACACTCTCAAATGTATCTAATATGATAAACAGAGCTGCGTTACCTCATACTCATGACCGGAAAAGCGGAAGCGGCGCCGGNGCAAGGGAACAATGGTTTTGATATATTTATAGACAGAAAACTAATTATTGTTATATAGCTCAACATGTTTAGTCTTATTGTTTGAATCTAATTTTCTTGATGTTTTGCGACTACCATGCTTTACTATGCCTCAGAGAAAACACTCTTTTGTGAAGTAGCTAACATAGCATAATCAGATGCAGCTTTATTTTTAGTAACAGTAATACAGCATTTTCTCCATCATACAAAATTAATTGCATGCCATTTATCAACACAAGCCATCCAGCATTTATTAATGATATTCTAAAATCGATGTAGCTTACTGCAGTTTGCAACAGTGTCTTACAGCACCTGCTGAGTGAAACCACAGAGTAACGTTATAACATTTTCAACACAATCAAATGTATCTAATATGATAAACAGAGCTGTGTTACCTCATACTCATGACCGGAAAAAAGCGGAAGCGGCTCCAGTGACTGTGTCATAATAAAAGTCCCGCTACTCGTGAGGTGTGTGTTGCTCAATCGCTCCAGCTCCTCGTTCAGCTCCACAACACTCGGTCCTGCTCTGCTTCATACTACAGTAACGTTAATAATCGCATCCATGAACATGATTTCTTCCCGAGTCCTATCCGAATTATTTCCACGGGCCCTTTAGGTGAAGACCACATGTCCCAAGCTACGCCTTCGTTTTGAATAGGCCTCCAGCAACCTCTAGCGGACAGAAAATATTACATATTGCACCTTTAACTAACACGGAATAACAATAAGCAATATAATTTTACAGAATTTATTTATCTTTGTTAATGTTAGTTAAAAAACACAGCTGTTTATTGTTCATGTTAGTTCACAGTGCATTAAAACTAATATTAACATACACAACTTTTAATTTGAATAATGTATTAGTAAATACTGAAATTAACATTAAATAAGATTAATAAATGCTGTAGAAGTATTGTTCATTCTTAGTTCATGTTAATTAAAGTAGTTAACTAATGTTATCTAATGAAACCTTATTGTAAAATGTTACCAATAAAATATAGTTATTGGTGGGTGTATTTGTAAATAAATTCTGGTTCCAATCAGAATTTTTACTAATGGAATACAGATAATATGCAGTAAATTCAAAAAACAAATGTTTTATTTTAAGACATTTGTCAGGTTTTTGTCCTTGTGTGTAGGACAAATTTCTTACTCATCTCATCCCTAGCCTCTGTTGCTAATTCCAAAAAGCTCGAGCCACTGATATTCAGACTGAGGTAGCTATTACAGAGAGGGAGCAATAGAGTAAGCTTGTGAATTATGCATGCTTTACTTGATTTTATGCTTGCAATGTGTGGTGTCACTCGCTGGTATTTTCCTTACAAATGCTTTATGCAGGCATTGTTTATGTTGTTTGGAATGCAGTGGGCTATATATTAAAAATATGAAACTCTGACAGAAGGCTGCTTTCAATTTCAGATGCTCACGTGCACTTTGTGAAGAGTGCTCATGCATGTATCTGTTTGTGACTAAGTGGTTAAATGTATTTGCATCTCAAAATGGTTTTATGATGCAAAATCAATGTAAACAGTCAGTTATGTCTTAAGGGATTACTGTCACCGTCCCACCGGCAGGACGCTTACGTTTACTCCACTATATTAAATCCTAATCTAATCATAAACTATATATTATTGGAAAGGTCTAGAATTCCTAAATAGATATTTTACCACTGTTTTTTGTTACAAATTGTTTCAACAATACTAGATTGATTAATTTATGACAAGAGTGCACCTCTTCTGCATCCAAAAAATCTACATTATAACAGGAGTTCTGACCTTTGTCACAAAAAGTATTTATTCATTGCATTTTTTCCCTATCATGCACTCAAAAAAATATTTAACCCCAAAAATTAAAACTTATGTAATTCAATTGCATATAAAATTTCCATCCATTTCAATCACATAAATCCAATGTAAAAAAGTTAACTTTTACTTAAGCTTCCCCATCATGTTCAGTTGAATTGAATTAATTAAATAAAGGTTATGTTAACTGATAAACTGCAATTTAAGCTTGAGTAATACATAAAACTTACTCTTTTAATATTACTTATTCTTACATGCTTTATATAACTACCTTAAATTAATTAATTTATATTAAATAAATGGTCAAACACATGTTACATTCATAAACATTTATTGTCTCAATTGCTGCACATCCAATCTGACAAAAAATAGAACATAATGCAGTATTTCACAAGTTAAGACAACTGTTTACAGCAGTTGTGTGCTTTCTCCGAAACTAACACAATGGTTATGGCTCCTTGTTTGACCTTTTAGTTTTAAGTCTGTGTGCCAAAAAGTTCATAGATCAACAAGGAACCAAATTTCAACATCAAGCATTATTTTCATATATTCAAGGTAACATTGGGATCTCTCTGCATAGTATGGAAGTCAGTTTGTGCTTTTGCTTGTCTGAAACTTGAAACATAACAGTAAATGGTTACATTCCTTGTAAACGTGTAAAAAAAACAATCAGGACACTTGGGGAAAAAAGAAAAGCAATTTGAGGGATTATATTTGACTTTACATATAACAGGTTTTCTGTTATCTGTCACATTTCAGCATTTAGACATTCAGCAGCCCAAGTGTCCTACTCACAAGTTAACTTCCTGGACAAGGAATAGCAGAAGGGCTAACATCTCTGTTAAAGGGTTAGTTCACCCAAAAATTTAATTTCTTTCATTAATTACTCACCCTAATTTTGCTCCAAACCCCTAAGACCTTCATTAATCTTCAGAACACAAATTAAGATATTATGTGTGTACAACCTCAGCTGCGTAGGAAACTGACATAAAAGGGAAGAAAGTCTTTTTTTTTTTTTTTTTTGCGCTCAAATAGTATTCTTGTCACTTCATAACATTAAGGTTGAACCACTGCAGTCACATTGACTATTTTAACAATGTCTTTACTACCTTTCTGGGCCTTGAAAGTGGTAGTTGTGTTGCAGTCTATCTGAGGTCAGATAGCTCACGGATTTCATCAAAAATATCTTAATTTGTGTTCTGAAGATGAACGAAGGTCTTACGGGTGTGGAACGACATGAGGGTGAGTAATTAATGACAGATATTTCATTTTTAGGTGAACTAACCCTTTAAAAATATCAGAGTTAGAGGAAGCAAGAGGGTGCATTAAGTGTAGTCTCTTGATGTGAGTTAGTGTCATTGGTTCATAGTGTCATCGATCATAGTCTTCAATTCAATGTTTCTTAGGTTTCAAAGTTTCTAAGTCCTTCCAGTGGATCGAAACATCTATGTGATGTCCTAAAATCTAAATTCATCAGTACCTTCTGGAAGAATTCAAAAGTGAATTTGAGACTCGGAGCATAGCTTGATTGCGTAGATCAATCCAAACAGCAAACAGCATCCAAAGGAAAAACTCCTAAGTGTTGTAGTAGTTTTAAACCCTCTGTTGCTACGCCAACATCCACTGGCTCATCCTCAGCGCTTTCTTTAAGGGTCACAAAAGGGCCCAGAGTGGTCTCAGAAATTCCTCCCTCAGTTCCTTCAGGATTGCAGTCCTAAGCAAGTAAATGAACGAATGAATAAATATATAACACCTTGTTTAGTTTCACTGAAATATTGGCAGCACACAGCATTATACTATATGTGTAGGTCATTACAAAAAAATATATACAGTACAAACCTGGAATTCTGGAAGAATTCTGGAGAACTGGAAGTGTTGTAATGTCCCCATTGAGATACACACACAGACTCTTTATGACACAGTCTCATTTGAAGTGTATATCTTCGCACTGAAAAATATGACACAATATTAAAAACAGTGATTTATTATAGTTCAATCTTTGTAATTAGTTCCAAAGAACGGTAACGCAATTTACCACACCTTGTCTGCAGCTACAATGTGTGTGATATCTTTCGTCCAGAAGCTCCTTTGCTGCTGAAAACTTTAATTTGATCAACGGTCTATCTGTCCAGCTGCTATGAACGTTGACAGACGTGGCACAGTCGTTTTCCGCATTAATTCCGCTTTTATCTGAGAGGAAAAAAGGAAGAAGGAAGAGATGGAGGCCTACTGTAGAGGAAACTATAGTAATTTACCAAAAAAATCTAATGTAAATGTAAATAACAAAAACACTTACTTAATTTACTGTGAACAGGTTGACTGAATCTCTCCTCAAAATGTCCAAGTTTAATCTTAGAATGTTTCAAATACTTAAACATATTGGATACTCCTGTGATGCTTCTTCCACACACTTTACGTTGCCACAAAAATCACGTATCTGAAAGTCAAAAAACAGAAAATCGACAACAATTTTACAAAGAAATGAAACGAGTACATTTTAGTTTTAATACAAGAAATATGAAAAAAATATTACACATACCATAATTGAGTTATTGTCCCACTGATGAGGTTTCTGAAATAGTAAAGATGACATACACTTTATTATTATTATTTATATATTTTTAATGAAATTACGACTTGAAAAGAATTCATGTTCCCTTTCATGGACACGACTTTTAACAGGATTTTTATTTTTTTTAGTTTATATACAGTTGAATGACAAACACACTCTGTCAATGTTTTGGTATATTTCAAAACTATATTTCAAGCAAAGTAAAATGCACATCGAGATGACAAAGCAGGTATTTATATATATACTTGTAAAAGTACACAGTCAGTTGAATACATATCTCGAAATTATCAAATTTACAAATACTTGTAAGACAATATAATATATAGATAACGTATTCATTAACGTAGATAACGTATAAGTTACAATAATGAAGTGTGTTTGAGCAACGTTTTGGCTTATTTGCAAAGCAAAACGTTAGCAAAAAACGCTGAAATGACGAATCTGTTATTAAAAAAATAATTATAATAATGACTCGTAATCTATCTAAATGCGAATATGATGCACGGTGCACCGTCAAGTCGACAGCATAACGTTATCTTAAAATGATCACAGTTACATATATTACTCCTTTTACAGATGAGAAGACCTAAAATAAAAGTTAATAACGGTCAATTCGCTTTAGCAAAAATGCGCCTTCACGCTAAAACTAAGAAAACAAGATAGAATAAACATAAAAATGGTTATTGTTTAAGTTTAAATCGTTAATAAACATATCTTACCTTGTAAAACATCCACATCTATTCATCCAAATCCTCCTTTTCGCTGAGTCAGACAGTAGATCGCCATTGCGCCTTCAGTTGTTGTTTTTTGAACTCAGACTTCAGTGAGCATGCGCAACACTTGCATTTGCGCCTTATGGCAACGAATTAAGTATAGTTTATGTAATTTGATCAGGTTGGTCTTGTATCCATTTCATTCATGTTGTATAAAAGTAATTTGGAGTAATAATAGGTATTTTTATTAGTTTTTAAATATGTTTTATTAGATTTTTTTGCTTAATTTCAAATAGTGGCAAGAATCATTTTTTTGAGTGTGTTTTAGTAATGATCATAAATTATATATAATTTGAAAACGTAAAACCTCAAAATTAATTCTGTGAAAACCATTTTGAAATCGGACATTGCGTGTGATAGAATTAATATGGAATGTCACCAGGTCGTTTTTTTTTGGTATAACGCCTAAACAGGAACCTATTTTTTTTATATCAACTTCAAATTTGGAACACAACTTTTGTAGACATATGGCTTTAATTTTATAGTAATTTGGATTAAAAATGTTTTTGTAAAATATTTATTTTATACAAAATAAAATAAAAATAGTACAGTACTGAAATACTGAGTGCAATCTTTGTTTATTATATTGCTTGTAATATTTTTCTTTGTTCCTTATTATTTACTTGGTGTTTTAAAGCTACATTAGTTTACATATTTTAAAATTATTAACCTACAATTGTTTAAATTTAATTTTTAATTATTTAAAAAAGTATTTACTTGTATGTAATTCAAATTTTTTTTTTAAAAGAGAAGAAAATTAAGATTTTCAGGTCGGTAAACTAATTAATTAAAAAGAAGTAGATCAAGAATCGTTTTGGAATCGGATCGTGAGGTGCCTAAAGATTCACAGATACTATGCTACATTCTTTCAGCAGTCATTTATAGGCTTAATATAGGCTATTCGAGAAGGGGGGCTCAAAGATGGCCAAATAAAAATATTTTTATTTTATTAATTTATCTATTTTAAGTTATATTGTGCTTTGTTGGTGTAATGTCTGCTAAAATGTATAATGTGTAATATTTTTAAATTGTAGTTTAGATTTTTTTAGTTTTCTTTAAAAAGCAAGACAAACTAGTAAAAAGCACATTTTGACCAATTTATGCAATTGTTACCGGTCCCACGTGATGGGATGTTGACTCTGCGTTGTGTGTGTGCACAGATCAAAAGGACACCAAACTTCTGTGACTGGCCTATGGCTGGCTCTTTATTTTCTGGACAGACGGAGAATTAATATTAGAAAGCATCTATTGTGTGGCTTCTCAAAAACTTAATTATCTTTGGCTCTGTGAGCCACCAGACATTTTCATCTCAGTATAGCTTAGCGTGAACTGATTTTATGTAAGAACATTTATAAAACTTCACATACTCAGGGTAGAAAACAGCTTAAACAATAAACATCAGAACAATTATAAATGGATTACACATTGGCATACCTGGACAAACGAAGAATTAATATTAGAAAGTATGTATTGTGTGGCTTCTCAAACTTCATCATCTGTTGGAGAATAACAGCACATAAACCACATGAGCATACATACAAAATAAACTTTGACAAAAATGGCACATCGGTGTAATCCCACATTGTAAATCAAGTTAAAACACTCCAAAGAACAGTTTTTAACATAAACATCAACTAATATGTTAAAATTTTATTACCATTGTCTCTGTGAGCCACCAGATATCCTCATCTCAGTATAGCTTAGCGTGAACTGAGCGAAGAGAAAAAGCGCCCAAAGTTAAGCGTCTCTTAAGGGGGCAAGTACACTTACAAATCATATATAAAACTCCAAAAATATACATACCAGCATAAATAAATCAAACGACAATACAATGAAATCAAATAATTTATTAAAAATAAGAGAATCAGAGTTAAGAAAGAGAAGAATTTGAGTGAAAATAATAATTTACACTGCTTACACAATGGTGAAAAAATTAGCAAAATAAATGGAAAACAATGTGAAAAACCATGTTCAGTATTCTGTATTCGGCCTTCAGCCAAGTGTTTCAGTATATTTGATTTCAGCTTCATCCAAGAATTATAATTCCGTGCATCATTGTTTGTTATTGTTATATTTATATTATATATATTTGCTTGGCAAAGTGTCTTTGTGGGTTTTGGTTCATTTGCTGATGTCAGCTGTAAGGACACTTGAAATAACTGAAATCATTTGGCGAAAGGATATGGAACTGTAATGCGGTCAAGACCTCCCAGGAACAAGTTTAGCTGTGTGTGTTAACTAGAAAATAATTGCACACTTTAGAACATTTGTCACCCAATCGAACCAATAGTATAAAATAATATTTCGTTTGAGTTTCCTTAAACACAGAATCTTCAATGAGATACTTTAGTTTATCACACTGTTATTTTGTGTACACCAGTAGTTTAATTGTGTATTTTCCTCCATATTTTATATTATATAGCCTGCCAAGGGGATTCTACAACTGATTCTTCATGGATGTCCATCAACTTTGGCCCATTTTCTAGACATGTCACATATGCCAATTTAAAGGAGATGAAAATTAATGGGGTAATTGAGTTTATCTTCAGTTATTTTCCCATTATGGATGACAATATTTATGACTGGATGTTGTCCTTTTTTTTTTAGATGACAGTTCTAAATTCCCTCTCAGCAAGACTAAAAGCAGAATTAATCTTTGATCCATCTACTGGGGTACTTCAGAATGAGACGCTAATGAGGATGGTGTTGTCCTCTATTCTGATGTCTCCAGATGATGGGCAGCTTGAACAGTTCTTTATGACTCTTACTTACATCACAACAAAGGTGAACAGTTTGATTTCTGATCTAGCTCATTTGATTAAACTTACTGTCATGCTATCAGAGGGGAAGGCAACTCTTAAATCATGCTTTTTAAGATTATAAGAAATAACAAATGTTGATATTTTTTTTTTTGTCTCTATTTCAGAGCAATATCACAATGATTGAAAACACAGCTGTCCGAGAAACAATGCTGAACCTAACTTTGATGGCTCTTGCTCCTAAATTCCCCCTCTTCCAAAAGAGTGACTATGAGTTGTGGTTCCAAATCAATCTTTTTGCACTGCTTGCCAGTTTCCGTCCATCGGATTTGGTGGTTATCCCCACAAACCTCAGCTGTGACTCCTACGATGCAATGTGAGTGATTTGATTCCCTTTCAGTATCATGTTTTCACTTAGCATGTAGAAAAAAAGTTGAAACATTGTTTTGTCATTTTAAAAAGATTGACAGGCCTAGAGAAGGCTTTGGCAATTCTACCATCTGAGCATCTAGAGGACCTCAAGACAAGCAAAGAAATTCTTTCTCTTTCACAAACAAAAGGTTTGTGATTGCTTATTTTGGTTGAAAAATATTTGAGGTTAACCAGTAGTTCAGTAACAGGTAAGCTTTAATGTGCGTGTTTATTATATTTTTGTATGTGCCATAGGTTGTGGTCAAAACAACAATGATTCCTCAACAACTGCAGTTCCTACTGATCCATCAACTAGTGAAGTTCCTGATCATCTTTCAAGCAAAATTGTTTCTTCTGACTTTTCAACCTCTGCAATTAGTACTGATCAAACAAGCATAATGGTTTCCAATGGTCCCTTAACAACTGAAGTTTATATTAATCAAAGAAGCACATCAGTTCCTAATGGTTTTTCAAGTATTACAATCCATTCTGATCTATCAGGCACAACTGTCAATAATGGTCCTTCAAGCACCACAGGCCATGCTGATCCATCAAGCACACCTGCCAATAATGGTCCTTCAAGCACTACAGGCCATGCTGATCCATCAGGCACAACTGCCAATAGGGGTCCTTCAAGCACCACAGGCCATGCTGATCCATCAAGCACACCTGCCAATAATGGTCCTTCAAGCACTACAGGCCATGCTGATCCATCAGGCACAACTGCCAATAGGGGTCCTTCAAGCACCATAGGCTATGCTGATCCATCAAGTACTCCATCTTTTCCTTTTGGTTCCACACCCCCTGCAGTTCAAACTCATCAACATTCAAGCACAACCATTCCTCCTGGAACCTTTACCACTGAAGCCTCTACTCTTCAATCAACCACAACTGTTCCTCCTGTTACTTCAAGCACTGTTGATGCAACTAATCCATCAACTACAATTACCCTTACTGGACACTCAACTGCTGCAGTTCCAACTAATCAGACAAGCACTGCAGTTCCTACTCACCCATCGATCACAGCCACTGGAGCTCTTTCTGATTTATCAAGAATACCTGTTTTTGATTCCTCAGGCACTACAGTATCTGTATCCAATCCTGCTGGACATCAGATCACCACTTCTGTAATATCTGCAATCTCAACAGACTCTAAATTTGTCACTACTGCAACTACATCTTCACTGCCAACCACTCATCTATCAACTAAAGCCTCCACAGGTTCAGCAGTGCCAGGCGAGGGATTTGTTATTCTGCAGATCCGTTTACAGATACAATATATTGATGCTTACAATAATCCTGCTTCAACTGAGTATCAGACTCTGTCCAGAAACATCACTGTGGAGGTAGTCAGTCAAAGAAATATTTAGATTTTTACTATAGTAATATTTAAATAGTTGTGTTTTAAACTATAAACTATGTTTATAGTGAGTTGTGTTTGTAAATTACAGCTTACATCTGTGTTTTTTGTTTGTAGCTGAATCAATTCTTCTGGAAACTGTATGGGCCACACTTTCTCAGATGCTTCTTGCTGAGATTCTGGTACAAGACATTCATATATTACCTTTCCTTTCTTTTCTTTTCCTTTCCTTTTTTATTTTTGACACATTAGATAAATCAGCCCCATATCCAAATACAAGCACAAACATGAAGGATACAGAGAAGAAGATCATCACAGAGATTCTGTAGAGGAGTAGATGTGATGCATTTTCATATCATACACAGATGAGCATGCATTTTTGAAAAACATGATCAAAACAATAGCATGTGAACATCCCCATGGCTGGCAATATGCCTGATAGTCTGCAGTTAGTAATTACATCTCTGCCGCATGACAGCAGTAGGAGGTAAAAAATGTAGGAGAAAAAATCCTTGTTTTAAATCCAAGAAGGGTTTAATTGTAAGATATTAAGAAGTGGTTTAATTTGCTCTGGTACTAGTATTATCCATTCAAAGGCCAATAGAATAATTTCTTTGTAATTTAGGTATTGTTTCAACAGGCTAGTTTTAGAGAAATGTTTAGGAGATCTATTGTTGTTATGCAGCAATTTGTTCCATATTGTTTACATATTAAAATTTTTGCACACTGCTGAGGTATCAACTGCTCAGGGGCTTGCATCTATGCCACTGCTCTGTATTGATATTGTTCTAGAGGAAAATGGTCATTGTCAAGATCACTTTTGATACTTAAGATTGGGTGATGGATGATTACATTTGTGGTTAAGGGCAGCCACATATTGAATTACTGTGATGTGTTATGTATTTTTACTATTCAAGTAAATAAGAGGTGGCAAACTCTGGTCCTGAAGAACCACAGTCCTGCTCCAACCCTGATAACTCAATTAAGCCTGCACTTTCATTTTAGTAATTTAGTATTTTGTCATGTATAACATTAATGTTAAATGTCTTTCTCTCTAGGTCTGGGTCAGTGGGTGTGGATATGCAACTTATTTTTAAAAATGAGACTGTGCTTCCAAATGCAACAAGCATTCAAGATGATCTTAAGACAGGAATTGTTCAATCAGATGTGTTCCTTTCTGTGATTCCTTCCAGTATCATTGTTGGTGAGTTCCTCATTCTTTAAAGCTGTTTTTAAATGTGTATAAAACATTTTACACTCAATGGCTGATTTATACTTTTTTTCGTGTTGTTACAGTGAAAGAAGACCCAAGTTTGACCACCAGACAAACACACACATCACAAAATGGTTTAATTACGCAAACATCATCTGCTGAGGCTACAGTTCTTTCGAATGTTCTACCCACCACCATACCTACTGGTCCTTCAAGCACAGCTCCTCTTAATTATATTTCAAACACTGTACTTTCTGATCAATTATCCACAATAGTTCCTGATCAATCAGCCACTTCTGTCGCAACCAGTCAATCAATCACAACTGTTGCCCCTGGCCATTCCAGCAATGTAGCTCTTCCTATTCTGTCGACCGTTATTGTTTCTACAAGTTCTACAGGTCTATCAAGCACAACTGCTCCTAATAGTCCTTTAAGCACCACAGGTGACATGGATCAACCAAGCACAACTGTTTTTACTGGAACCTTGACCACTGCAGTTCATACTGATCGACCAGGCACAGCTAATGGTCCAATCACCACTAAAGATCTTTCAGATTCATCAAAGATATCGGTTCCTGTTGGTTCCACAACTGCAGCAGTTCATACTGATCTTTCAGACACAACTGTTCTGTCAACCTCCACAGTGCCTACTCATCAATCAAGCAAAAGTATTCCTCCTGGTAGCATAAGCACTGCAGTCTCTAATGATCTATCAAGCACAGCTGTAACTAATCATTATTCGGATACAACAATTTCAACCAGTACATCAATCAAAACTGTTCCAGCTGACCAGTCAAGCAATGCAGTTCATACTGATCTGTCAAGCACAACTATTTCTACTGGTGTTTCAAGCAATGTGCTTCATACAGATGTCTCATTCACAACGGTTAATAATGAATCAACTGCTTCTAAATATTTTTCAAACAATGCAGTCCCTACAGATACACCAAGCACAATTGTTCAAACTGGAACCTTGACCACTGCAGTTCCTACTGATATGTCAAGCATAACTGCTCCTAATGGTCCCATAATGAGTAAAGATCCTTCAGATTCATCAAAGACATCTGTTCCTGTTGGGTCCACAACTGCTTCAGTTCCTGCTGATCTTTCAGACACAACTGCTCTATCAGGCCCTTCAACCTCAACAGTGCCTACTTCTCAATCAAGCATGATTGTTCCTCCTGCTACCATAAGCACCACAGTCTCTACTTATCTGTCAAGTACAGCTTTAACTAATCATCATTCAAATACAACAATTTCAGCCAGTACAACAATCACAATTGCTCCAGCTGATCAGTCAAGCAATGCAGTTCATACAAATTTGTCAAGCACAACTAATTCTACTGGTGTTTCAAGCAATGTACCTCATACAGATGTTTCATTCACAACTGTTAATAATAGTCCTTCAAGCGCCACAGGCCACATTGATCCATCAAGCACAGCTTCTCCTAATAATTATTTTTCAAATAATGTGGTTCCCACGGATCAACCAAGCACAACTATTCATACTGGAACCTTGACCACTGCAGTTCATACTGATCTGTCAAGCACAACTACTCCTAATGGTCCTATCACGACTAAAGATCCTGCGGATTCATCAATGACATCTGTTCCTGTTGGGCCCACAACTGCTACAGTCCCAAATGATCTTTCAGACACAACTGTTCTGTCAGGCCCTTCAACCTCAACAATGGCTACTTATCAATCAAGCACGATTGTTCCTCCTGGTACTAATATGAACACCACAGTCTCTACTGATCTGTCAAGCACAGCTGTACCTAATGATCATTCTGATTCAACAATTTCAACCAGTACATCAATCACAATTGCTCCAGCTGATCAGTCAAGCAATGCAGTTCATACAGATTTGACAAGCACAACTATTTCTACTGGTGTTTCAAGCAATGTACCCCGTACAGATGTTTCATTCACAACTGTTAATAATGGTCCTTCAAGCGCCACAGGCCACATTGATCCATCTAGCACAGCTGCTGCTGTTCATACTGGAACCTTGACCACTGCAGTTCATACTGATCTGTCAAGCACAACTGCTCCTGATGGTCCCATCACGACTAAAGATCCTGCGGATTCATCAATGACATCTGTTCCTGTTGGGTCCACAACTGCTACAGTCCCAAATGATCTTTCAGACACAACTGTTCTGTCAGGCCCTTCAACCTCAACAATGGCTACTTATCAATCAAGCACGATTGTTCCTCCTGGTACTACTATGAACACCACAGTCTCTACTGATCTGTCAAGCACAGCTGTACCTAATGATCATTCTGATTCAACAATTTCAACCAGTACATCAATCACAATCGCTCCAGCTGATCAGTCAAGCAATGCAGTTCATACTGATTTGACAAGCACAACTATTTCTACTGGTGTTTCAAGCAATGTACCTCGTACAGATGTTTCATTCACAACTGTTAATAATAGTCCTTCAAGCGCCACAGGCCACATTGATCCATCAAGCACAGCTGGTACTAAATATTTTTCAAATAATGTGGTTCCCACGGATCAACCAAGCACAACTGTTCATACTGGAACCTTGACCACTGCAGTTCATACTGATCTGTCAAGCACAACTGCTCCTAATGGTCCTATCATGACTAAAGATCCTGCGGATTCATCAATGACATCTGTTCCTGTTGGGTCCACAACTGCTACAGTCCCAAATGATCTTTCAGACACAACTGTTCTGTCAGGCCCTTCAACCTCAACAATGGCTACTTATCAATCAAGCATGATTGTTCCTCCTGGTACTACTATGAACACCACAGTCTCTACTGATCTGTCAAGCACAGCTGTACCTAATGATCATTCTGATTCAACAATTTCAACCAGTACATCAATCACAATTGCTCCAGCTGATCAGTCAAGCAATGCAGTTCATACAGATTTGTCAAGCACAACTATTTCTACTGGTGTTTCAAGCAATGTACCCCATACAGATGTTTCATTCACAACTGTTAATAAAGGTCCTACAAGCGCCACAGGTCACATTGATCCATCAAGCACAGCTGCTGCTGTTCATACTGGAACCTTGACCACTGCAGTTCATACTGATCTGTCAAGCACAACTGCTCCTGATGGTCCCATCACGACTAAAGATCCTGTGGATTCATCAATGACATCTGTTCCTGTTGGGTCCACAACTGCTGCAGTCCCAAATGATCTTTCAGACACAACTGTTCTATCAACCTCCACAGTGCCTACTCATCAATCGAGCAAAAGTATTCCTGCTGGTACCATAAGCACCGTAGTCTCTAATGATCTATCAAGCACAGATGTACCTAATCATCTTTCTGATACAACAATGTCAACCAGTACATCAATCCCAATTGCTCCAACTGATCAGTCAAGCAATGCAGTTCATACTGATTTGTCAAGCACAACTATTTCTTCTGGTGTTTCAAGCTATTTACTTCATACAGATGTATCAAGGACAACTATTCTTTCTGGTTCATCTCTCACTACAGTATCTGTAACCAGTACTGCTGCTAATCAGATTACCACATCTGTGTTTTTTGTAAACTCAACACCCTCTAAAAGTGTCACCACCTCAACCACGTCTTCACTGCCAACCACTCATCTATCAACTAAAGCCTCCACAGGTTCAGCAGTGCCAGGCGAAGGATTCGTTATTCTGCAGATCCGTTTACAGACAGAATATATTAATGCTTACAATAATCCTACCTCAACGGAGTATCAGACTCTGTCCAGAAATATCACAATTGAGGTACTTTGTAAAAGTGAAAATATTTCTTATAGTACTAATAAAATGATGTTTTTTTTTATTATTATTAATTTTGTCCAGACTTCATTTATAGTGATGAAGTGTAATTTATAGCTTAATCTGTGTGTTTTTGTGTGTTTCTGTAGCTGAATCGAGTCTACCGGGAAATTTATGGGATCATCTTCCTAAGATGCCACGTGAAGAGATTCTGGTATGATTGATTAAATGCGATTTTCTTTCTGATTGTCCCAATTTCATAAATTAAGAAATTTCATAAAATCATTACTAGTGTGTTTTAAGGTAATATATGGGTAATACTTTATAAAAATATTAAGTTATAAATCATTTTATTATCAGTTAATGACAGAGGTGGGAGTAAGTCACACATGTGCAAGTCACAAGTAAGTCTCAAGCAAGTCCAAGTCAATTTTTGTGAGAATCAAGCAAGTCAAGTCACTGCTTTATGTCAAGCAATTCAAGTCAAGTAATAGCTTGGGTCAAACAAGTCACTGGCAAGTCATACAAATGTTTGATGATTTATCTGAATTTATATTAAAATAAGTTAAATCTACAGTAGTTATGGGCTATAGGAGTTTTATTTGCAAAAAAATTGCAATATGCATTTCTACTCAAAAGGTGTCCATAGCTGAGCTGTTAATATATTAAAATTCTAAAAATAATAAAATGAATGTGTGTGTGGTGTGTGTGTGTGTGCGCGCACGCGCGTGTATGTGCGTGTGTATGAGTGAAATGAGTATTGTTTGCATGTACATGGTTGTGTTTTCAAATTTGATTGTTTTTTCTTTTTTTTTTGTGTGTGTGTGTGTGTTTGAGAGAGAGAGAGAGAGAGATAGGTGATTTGATTGAGTGTGATTCATTAATATTTGTATGTGCGCGTGTATGAGTGAAAAGTGTATTGTTTGTTTGTATGTTTGAGGGTGTATGGATGGATGGGTTCGCAAGCCAGTGTGATTTTTTTTTTTTTTTTTTTTTTTTTTTTTTTTTTTTTTTTTTTTTTTTTTTTTTGTGTGTGTGTGTGTATACAAGATATTTATTTGCTTCCCTATAAACTATCCATAGGCTTTTCACTCAAAATCGAACACTGAAGACCAATTATTAGACACTGTACACGTACTAAGTGCTATTGAAGCTTTGCCGCTGTCGCCTTTGGCTTGCTTAGTTGGGGACACTTGACATTTGACTTGACATTTGATATTCAACAGTATTCTTGACATTTAATCAACAGTGCCTCTGATCTGCCTGCATTGATAACTGGTACATATTTTTGGCTGCACAGCAGCTCTCAAAGAATAGTGTCAATGTAAAGCTGCTTTGACACAATCTGCATTGTAAAAAGCGCTATATAAATAAAGGTGACTTGACTTGACTATTGCAAAAAAAAGCTGACATTTCTTTATAAGCAGTAAATAACCATTTACAAAGCATTGCACTTGCAAAAAATTTTATGTGATAATTTTCTCGGTTACCTTTGTTAATAACAGACAGCATTGGTTGCTGTCACTTTAAGAGCTGCCGCACATGATGCAGATCTCACGCGCGTCCCACTTTCTCACAACTATTTACTTTTGTTTAAGACGTTTAAAACTCATTCAAGGCTGCTCTAATGAGCATTCTCGACAAAACTGACATTTTTGGCATTGTGTTATCGTTCGTTCAAGCGTGACATCTGGCGCGCGTCTTTCTGTGCATAGTGTGTGACAGGACATTCACAGACAGCACATTTTCCTTTTCTCTTTTTGCACGCCTAAATGGTTTAAAAGCATTTGCATGCATAAGAGTGTGATCATATTGTAATGCTAGCCAAAGGATGACAGAAAAAACGGATGCTGCATTTGTGTCAAATATTTTTGACTCATTAAACTGGAAAATGTTGACAACACTGACTTTAACCCAATTTTCTGTTTAATGAACACAAAACCAATTCAAAGTAAACTCTTAACATGTCCAAAGCGTTATTTTTTTTACTTAATTATTCTTGCCATAGCGCCTTCCATGTTCAGTCACCTCTGTCCATGCTCTTACATTAGCTCTCTCTGCTTGCCTGCTGCGTCATGTGGTTAGGTTGCGGTGCATTCAAAAACAGATATTTATTAAACAAAAGACAAGTTATTTCAAGTCATTTAACTCAAGTCCGAGTCAAGTCTCAAGTCATGAATGTCAAGTCAAAGTCGTCAAGTCTTTTATTAATATTTGTCAAGTAAGTCTTAAGTCCTAAAATGTGCAACTTAAGTCTGACTCGAGTCAAGTCATGTGACTCGAGTCCCCCCCCTCTGGTTAATGATGGATTAATCATTTACAAAACATGACTATGGATGTGGATGTCTGTTTATCACAGCTGACACGCAACAAAATGCTTCACGAAAAATAAAGCACAGTTGATGAACGAACGACAAGGAAGCACAAAAAATTAACATACAGTACTCAAGAGTAAACACAAAGTGTTCCTTGTTGGTCGCAAACAGCACAGCAGCTCCAGACAATCAAAACCCAGTGTTACTCATGTAAAGGTGGACCTCACATTTACAACTGGACAAATTTGAAAGACTTTGGAACAATTGGGACACTTATACTGATCTACATTTGTCTTAATTTTCTTTTGATGCCTTTTTCTCTCTCTGGTCATGTTCTGTTCTGTTTAAAAAAAAAAAAAAAAGGAAAGGTGGACCTCCTACAGGGGTTCAGGCTGTAGGGTCGCCGAATGACTAAAGAAACATTATCAGCAAGATGGTAGAAAACTGAGAGAAAGAGAGAGAGGGCCAGAGAATGCCCAAGAAAAGCCAAGAATCAAAGAGACAGAGCAACAGTTACAATCATCTTTTATCCCTTCCTTGACCATGTGACTGAAACCCAAATGTGAGACATTCAAACTGACCAATCAGAAGATTAAAACATCCCCCACTGTACTAAAGGTTTGACAATTTGTAGACCCCCGATGTACACACATCTTGGCCTACAGGCCTTGATCCCTATCAACACCTTTGTGCCTTCTAAATGGCCCTTATAGCAAAAGAGAGGGGGTCGAAACAGTAAAGCAAAGGTCTTTATTCATTTTAAAATATCTTTAGATATTTTCAAGCTTACACTCACATGATATGCAGGATCAAAGCAGTTTTCAGGCTTTCCCTCATAGCTCTCTCCATAACTGGAAAGCTTTTCTAATATAACTGGATCCTAAAGCGCTTGCCTAGGCATAAACCTTCATTCCAGTGATATTCTTTTGAGCTGTTTTGTATTGTGTCCCATTTATCTTTTTTTCTTATTTTCAAATCTCCCTCTTGCTCATTCTCTCTCCTCAACCGTCATACGCCCTCTAATGCTGATTGGTTAGATATTTGTTGTTGGACTCGGCCCGACTAACTTCCAAACAGTGGATTTGAAATATCATTGAGTCCCCCTTTAATGATGAACTAATCATTTACAAAACATGGCTATATGTTCATAAATGATTATTGGTTTCATTAAGTGGTATGTTAATGATTTAAAAAATGTGTTGTAGGTTATCTTAAACTAGTAAACCATGGAATATTCAAACAGATCATTATTAGATTGTTAATAAGTAAGTAGTTGTTATATTATTAATCACTTATAAATCATTGAAATATTTAAGTTGTTCTAAAATTGTTGTATCATTATCTCATTAAACAATGCAATGGTCAATCATGAAGAAATTAAACCATTAATAAATAAACATTTATAAAAAATGTGCAGTCAGGGGCTTCCAGTGGTTTATTTTAAATCCTTTCACTCATTACAGACTTGTGTTCTGTGTGGAGTGTGTGGGATATAGTAATAATGTGAACTGGTTTTACCTTCCACTGAAGCTCACATGCATAGGGGCTTTCGCACTGGAGGAACCTTTTCTTAGTTCCTAGAACTATTGGCTGAAATACCCGGATTTTGCCATGCTCCCAATGCAGGAACTAGGAACGATTTTAGTGCTGGGAACTAAATGAGCTCCTACTTCAGAGTTAGGGTCTAAAACTTTAAAACACAGGTTTGCGGCAGTGACGTCAAAAGTCATTGGTTCCTTATTGGCTGATTTGCGACCATAGACTGTGACATGCCTAATTTGAGTTACTGCAGGTAACAGTTTGAGTGAGATGCGAGCATGGCACTTTATGGCCATGCGGATCAGGGAATTTTTGCAGTGATTAACAACTTTAGTTTCATTCTATAACTCACAATATTATATTTTGCTGTCAGAGCTCTGGTAATGTAGCAGAGGAGGCATTTTTTCTATTCTTTATACTGCTTTTTGTCATTGATGCAAAAATTGAGGCAATGAGATCCAGGCAGTCAAGCAATGATTGTCAGAGATCATATTTGAATAAGGAATAATTAATTTATTAAGTAAAAATGATAGTGACGAGCAAATTAATCATGTAAATAATATTTTATAATAAATCCAGAGTATTGTATCAAATAGATGAAGACGAGGATCAGAATATAGAGAAAGAAGAAACAAAAGATATTTGGAGAATGAAATGAGAGTTGGAAGAGAAGAAGCAGAAGCAGCCAGAAGTAGAAGACGCAAAAGAGATGCGAGAGGCAAAAAGAGCAAAGAGAGCAAAAAGTGAAAAGAGCAAAGAAAAAGCTAAACTATCAAAGACCCAGTCCATTATATACCATAAGCATAGGAAAACTTACATCCCACTCAAACTTATGTTTTGGTCTAATAAGAAAAGGTCAAATAGACTTATCCATTATGTCCTAGTTGGTGTAACGGCTAGGTCAGAGTGACTGGTCAAATCTCAAAGATAGATGAAAATATGAGGTGTTGTTTTGACACCCTTAAGAGAATATTGCAGATCTTGCATTATCTCATGTTTTTAGAAATGGAAACAGACATATTTTCATACAAAGGTACATCAAGTTCAAATGAGCAACTAATTCTGAAAACATTGCTTCTGCAGTATTTGGCAGGCATCCAATATCAAACCAAAACTTGTCAACATAACCTGTCACATTGGAACACTTGAAGAACAATTGAATATAGCAAGCATACATAAGAAGAATAACCATAAAGGAGTACATTAAAGAGTAAATACTTGAAAATATGATGAGGATTAATATATGGAGTAGGAGTACATGAATATATGAAATCAAAAGTAATATTGATAAATCATAAGCCATATATGATTAACATTAAATATGAATAAAATGCGTGAATTTGAATATTGACCATTTTGGATCCACCAGTCATGTTTTATCTGCCTGTCGCATTTTGTATGTTGTCAAAATGGTTATGTTTAGGGTATTAGGTTGGAGTAGGGAACTTACAATGAATCATACAATAGCATATTGTAACTAAGATAAATGTCACCTTAAATATATCTACATTATGTTTTCATTTTCGGTAACTGGTTGAAAAGTGGTTACATTTAGGTAAAAGGGTGAGTTAAGGGCTCAAAGATATCTACATAATAATAAAATACATCTACATAAAAACATTTAAATATCATATAAGGGATTTGTATAAATACATTTAAAAATTACATTTTGTACATAAAGATAATCTATAAATGAAACATGTATACGTGTGATGAATAGTTAGTGTATGCAGACAGACAGCTTTGTAAATAATTTATTCATGCCTTTACACAACATCTATAACAAGCGTTGAACACTTTGTAGTGTGTACTGCAGTGTAAGTGTACTGGGGAGGGAATAGACCTCTGTCTTTGACAAACATAGAGTCTTTAACCGCTGCATGTGAGAATCAGTGGAAGTTAAAACTGGTTCACATTAACACTAGATCCTGCACACTCCACACAGAACACAAATCTGTGCTGATGAGTGAAAGGATTTAACATCACCCACTGGAAGCCCCTGACTAAGTCAAGTCAAGTCAAGTCAAGTCAAGTCAAGTCAAGTCAAATTTATTTATATAGCGCTTTTTACAATTGGTAATTGTTTCAAAGCAGCTTTACATATTAGAAGCACAGAAAAAAGATAAGTGGTTAAAAATAAGCTGTACAAGCAATCGTGGTAATATGTAACATATACAAGATGGTGCTACATTAAGCCAATGTCGGCTGACTCCCAGGGGTGGAAAAAACCCCCTAGGAGAAAAACCCAGTGTGGTAACACTGGGAAAAAAGTCCTAGGAGGGAAAAAACCCCTTGGAAGATATATATAATATATGTAAATGGATATGGAGATCAAAATCTGAATTATACAGATTTATTATAGGGATTAAAAATAGATTATATATAAATATATGTAAGCGGATACAGAGATTAAAAATCTGAATTATAGATGCAGCCAGAACTGGATCTGTAGGCCCATTGTCTCCTGGGCCACGTTGTAGTCCGGTCCAGGCACAGGTTCTCTATCTGATCTGGATACGGCCTGGGTCCAGCACCCGGCAAACCTCAGGATAAGCAGAGACTAAGGCATTTATAAATGTTTTATTACTTGAAAACAAATAAATTAAGCTTCTTAAAAATGCTGCTTTAGCATAACTGCATGTTTGTGCTTTTGAACACAGACCAGCTTACAACTTAAAGATACATCAATAAATGATATACTGAATACTCATTTACTAATGGCTTGTTCATAATTTATTCATGATAAACCATTATTAAGATAATGATCTAACATAAATATTTCAATGATGAACAGCGGTGCAAGTGTGTGCTGAACCGTGTGGGGAGAATCGTTCAATTTTGTGCAGAGAACCGTTACACCCCTAATTATATATATATATATATATTTGTGTGTATATCTGAGCTCATTGAGTTTTACCAGACCCCCTAAAGCATGCAGTGGGTTTGGTGGGGGGTAATTGAGAATGGGGGAAAGTAATGTGAGAGGAGGCAATGCCTCCATTGCATTATGATTGGATCTGATTGGTTAGTGTGATAAATCCCACCTCTTGTTTCATGCATGTTCATGAAACGGTCTGAATGAACAACATTATGACGTTAATGGGAAGACTAATTACAAAGTAAGTAAACAACTCACCCACTTAGAAATCACCGCATTATGTCGAGTCAAAATCAAACTTGAAATGGCTTGAAAACATGATCACTGTGGGGGAATTTTTAGTGAGCAATCACAATCAGCTTCTTCGTGTCTATGACAGACAGTTTACCGAGCTTGATGACTGATATGAAAAGAAGTTGACTATTAAAAAGAATAACTGAAAATCAGTTCACAAACAAAATACTGAATATTGTTTAAATAGTTACTGCTTTTAGTTATTATTTTGGAATAGATGTAAAAATGCTTTAAAAAAACTAAATTGATGAGATTTATACTTGGTTTCATTAAATAAAACTGATTTAATATACAAATACAAAATAGAATTGTATTTGGTTTCTCTTTTTTTTATGTAATGTTTATTTAACATTTATTTAAATGTGACAACATTAAGTGTAACTGGGACATGAATTTACATTTGTTATATATACACATATAACACATAAGAAAAAAACCCTGAGGACTTTGCCACATTTCAGAACACCACTGCACGCCACTGATATATTGCCAAATCATGCAGCCCAAATTCAATCATAAAAATGAAAATAATTTAAAAATAACCTAAAATAAGTTACTTTAATGTGTTACATATTTTTACTTTCCAAGTAAGCATTGAAATCAAACTAAAAATCAAGAGATTAAGTAAAATCACACCTGCATTTTCATTGTAGTAATTTAGGTATTTTCATATATAAATAACGTTTTGATTTATTTTTCCCCCAGGCCTGGGTCAGTAGGTGTGGATACAGAACTTATTTTTAAAAACCAGACTGTGGTTCCAAATGCAACAAGCATTCAAGGCAGTCTTAAGACAGCAATTTCTGACTCAAAAGTGTTCCTTTTTTCTGTGATTCCTTCCAGCATCACTGTTGGTGAGTTCCTTAGATGTCTCAAACTGTTTTTGAAAGTAGATAATGATTTGCTAAACATTTTCCTTCCATGGCTGACTTTTACTTGTTTTCCTATACTTTCAGTGGAACCGCAAGTATCATCTTCAACCACCAGCCAAACACAGACATCACAAAGTGTTCCTATAACACAAACATCTTCTGCTGTTGCACCAGTTCTGTCTAGTTTGCTGTTCATACTTTTGCTTCTGCTATGGAATGGAACACTGTAACTCTGCAATGTTTTTCTCCATGTGTCACATTCAAACCTACAATTAATATTATGAATGCTCTATTATCTTATCTTACTGTGACAAATGACTATTACTCTTGGTTTTATGCTATGGAAAAATTATGACATGCAATAATTATTCTAAAAATAGTCCTTTCAAGCATTTCTTGGGACAGCTTGGGAATTTTAGCGATTCATATGATTAACAGTTACAATATCCACAATGTTTGAGTTGTTTCTTTTTATTTTCTTGGATGTGATGTTACAATAAATTGGAAATAAAAATTTGAAGTGCAATAATAATACTTTTTATTTATATAGCTCCTTTCAAAGACCCAATGACGCTTGAAAATATGAAAACACAAATATATACAAACATACAGTCAGTATACAACACATGATCAACCAGATGGAGCAGACAGAGATAGTATAATATATAAGATAAGTTACAAAAGCAAGCATAGAGCTGAAAAATTGAGGCTCAAGTAAAATCTAACAACCGAATTCCGAAGAATTCGGATGTAGTTATGCACTGTCCTAACGCACAGCTGGCCGCTCCACGATATAAGCCCCAAAGTGCACTAAATAGGCCAACACTCACACATAGGAGGGCAAAACCCACCAAAAATGTCAATTTAGTGGTGTGAAAAATTATCGAGCGGGCTAAATTAGCCAGGGCTCATCCCGAAAGGGCTATTTTGTGTAAAATCGGTTAGGTTTAGGGTTAGGCTGAGTGTAAGGGGCATCTTTCGAATTAGAGTGCTCATATATGCGGCTCTTCGACATCACCCACACTAATGATGGAGGCCATATAAATATTGTTTTGCCCTGTATGGGGCAGTGAACAACAAAATAAGAAACAGAGAGCACTTTTATAAATATTTGTTTTGCCCTGTATGGGGCAATGAACCACTTTTAAATTCTTGCTGAGTCATTCAGGCCAATCGCGACGTTTCTGAGTTATATTTTCCTTCCTCAGGCAGACCAGAATGACGAAAATTGAGTGCCCCGCAGAGCTTTTATAGGCAATGGGGGCGGGGCTCCCCTCACTGTCACCAATCCCCATTCAGCACTGTATGGCGCTTCATAAAATATTTTACACAAATCATGGATGTTATAGTTTTAGCCCAACACTGCAGGACATTTTACGGTAAGTATGCACTTCACTACACATGAGCAAGCACCCAAACAACACACTTCAGAACATATATACATGGTCCAGAGCATGATGCCACAGGCTGGATTAGGTTTATGTAAATACATCAACCGATTTCCGAAGAAATCTGAAGAGTTTATGCACGGTCCTATCGTTCAACTG
>RJVU01025368.1:0-10214 GCA_003731715.1 Anabarilius grahami
ATCTCATAAGCACTTATTCTTTCCATCTAATGTCACTAGTGTGATCGCTCAGTACCGTGCCCTGGCCCGCTTAAAGGGGCAGTGAGATCGCTAACCGTGCCGGAGTACAGAATGGCTCCTACTATTGTGTGTGCTATGTCTGACATTACAACAACAAATATCTTCTATTACTTATTGAATAGTAAAACCCTTTTCAATTAATTTAAATAATTTGAGCATATTTAGGTTTATATCAGGTCCGGTTCTCATCTTAGTGATGAACAGAAATTGTAGTTTGTAAATTCCTCCATCAATGTCAGCTCTCTTCTAACAAGCTGATGATCTTAACCAGATGTGAAAAATAAAGGATACATACAAAATGTGCAGCGACGGGTCCCTTTGGACCAGGTTTGAAAACCACTGGTGTATAAGATCTATAGATGGGCAACTCTGGTCCTGGAGAGACACTATTCTGCAGAGTTTAGCTCCATCATTGATCAAACACACCTGTAAAAATTAACCCAACCCCAAAATGTAACGGTAAAGGCTGATTTTTATTTCTGTGTCGCACCTACACCCGAGACTCTGCGCAGTAGTCTATGCTAGGGGTGTGCACAAATAGTCCAATATTTAAATATTCAATCTGTAATTAATATTTGAAAAAATAAAAAGACTATTTGAATTTTACTCTGTTGCTTTGCTGGCTGTAATGCAGTAAATCCATGATAAATCCTATGAACTAAAACTTGCAGTTATAACTAAATGCACGGGGTGGCACTGTGGAGCATGTTTAAAAGGTTTATTTTATTTGATCGTCGCAAAATGTTGTCACCTGCCTCGCGAATTTGGAATTACTTGAATGAAAATGATCTTACAAAATGGAATTACTTTTGATCAGATGAATTAATGAAACAGTTATCATAATATCACCACCATATTGAGAAAACACATGAAATCAAAACACCCGTCGAATGAGGAAAGACAGCTGTCCATCACTGCATTCACGACGCAGCTGTCACCCAAGTGAGCAGAGAAGATAACTTATGTGATAGCAAAATGATTTTGAGACATATGCTTCTTAGCTAAGCACACCGTTATGTATTATCGTTATCAAATGATTATCAAGTGTCAGTGCAGCTCGTTTTCTCACCTGAGCATGTGGATATAGTTTTTTTCTCAACATGAACATGTGAAACAATATAAACACGATAATCATATTCTGACTCGAGTTTATTATTTACATTACGTTTAAACGATAACTGGTGCTGTCTGCTTTATTAGTGTTTTTCCCGTTCGCACTACTTGAGCTTAAATGCTTTTGTCCTTTATATGTGTAACGTATGGGACGGGACAACGGAGTTGGAGATCCACATGCAGGCTTTATTAATAGGATGAGCGTAGTCCTACAGGCAGAGGGTCAAACATCAGCGAACAGAAACAAACCACTTTAAATCACAGGCAGAGGTCTAGGCAGGCAGCAAACGATCATAAACAAGGAAACAGTCCAGGGTCAAAAACACAGGCAAGGATCAAGGAACACGGAGACAAGGCCGGATACAAGGCTAAACGATAGCTGTGTCTCATTTCGAAGGCTGCGTCCTCCAGAGGTCGCATTCAAAGGTTGCATACATCATTGAGGCTGTATCATTTCAAAAAAGTAGGTCTCTTCGAACGCAACCTTGAATGCGTTTTTCTTTCACAGGAAATCAGAGGATGCATGAGGTGTTTTCAAATTACATACAAATTTATTAATAATTTTCATGAATTGGCTGAGAGCGCAATGAGGCTGGCGTGAACGCGTTTGCATAGCAACAATATGCCTCCTGTTTCCTTTCCTGCCTGTGTGTCCTACGAAAGACGTCTTATTTAATTCTGGCTAAGGATACTCCATATACTGCATCCTTCACAGGATTCGTCCTCTTGAGGATGCAGCCTTCGAAATGAAATGAAATGAGACACAGCTATAATTTAGCAAAGAGTGTGTGTGTGAGTGCAGCTTATAAAGTTTCACTGATGGGAAACGGGTGTGAGTGGATGATTGGTTCCTAGGTGGGGGATTGTGGGAAATGGAGTCCATATTATGATAATAGAACATGGACCCAGGGCACATGTAACAATATGTTTTGTTTGCACATATTGTTTAATGCTTTGAACTAAAAGAAAACCTTAAGATATAATGTACGCCTGTTTTGTATATTGCCTAATTGTAGGCTTGTCCAGAAATGGTTACAAAATGTTGATGAATATAAAAAAATAACGTCTTTCTTGTTTAACGATAAACAAATATTCGTTTTTTTACAAGCCCATATATTCGAATACAAAATTTTGTAAAAATGCCCATCCCTAGTCATCCCTTGGCACACACTTGCTTTTCTCCGATTGGTCTGTTAAAAACCCCTCCCTTGGGTCAAAAAATTGGTGCAGAGCAATCACAGTGCTTGTGGTCTGGGTAGAATTGACGCATTGTTATATTTTTTTAAGAGGTGCGCATCAGGCTACGTCATAGGCTACATGTGGTACTCACAGCCTACACCGTACCTACGGGGTACACGTGACGCAGAAGTATAAATCAGCCTTAAGTCTTCAGAAATGCTTGATAATTACAGGCAGGTGTATTTGATTAGGGATGAAACTTAACTCTGCAAAAGAGTGTCCCTCCAGTAGCAAAGCTGCCCATCCCTGATCCATAGGATACAAACATGCTGTTGGTTTTGATGCTTTAAATGTCTAAATTGTTTTATGTCTTTTTTTGCCCTAGACCTGATGGAACTGAAAGAGACGAGTCATGAACTTAATGAAAGGCAAGAAGAGGAAGAACATTATTATAAACATTTCATGACTGGGGAAAGAGCGACACAGGCTTCCTCACAAAAAAAGAGCTCAAAATACTGGAACTAAAAGTTATTTCACCTGCCAACAGTGTGGAAAGAGTTTCAGACTTAAAGAAACCTTTAAATATCACATGAGAATTCACACTGGAGAGAAACCCTTTACCTGCCAACAGTGTGGAAAGAGTTTCACACATAAAGGAAGCCTTAAAGTCCACATGAGAATTCACACTGGAGAAAAGCCTTATACCTGCCAACAGTGTGGAAAGAGTTTCACACATAAAGGAAGCCTTAAAGTCCACATGAGAGTTCACACTGGAGAGAAACCCTTCACCTGCCAACAATGTGGAAAGAGTTTCAGTCAAAAGGGAAGCCTTACAGCCCACATGAGAATTCACACTGGAGAAAAGCCATATATCTGCCAACAATGTGGAGAGAGTTTTAGTTATAAAAGAAGCCTTATGGTCCACATGGGAATTCACACTGGAGAGAAGCCTCACACCTGCCAACAATGTGGAAAGAGTTTCACACGTAAAGAAAGCCTTGAAGTTCACATGAGAATTCACACTGGAGAAAAGCCTTACACCTGCCAACAATGTGGAAAGAGTTTCAGTCATAAAAGAAGCCTTAAAGTCCACATGAGAGTTCACACTCGAGAGAAAACTTTCACCTGACAACAGTGTGGGAAAAGTCCACATGAGAATTCACACTGGAGAAAAGCCATATATCTGCCAACAATGTGGAAAGAGTTTCAGTCATAAAAGAAGCCTTACAGGCCACATGAGAATTCACACTGGAGAAAAGCCATATATCTGCCGACAATGTGGAAAGAATTTCAGTGACAAAGGAAACCCTACAGTCCGCACGACTATTCACACTGGAGAAAAGCCTTACACCTGTCAAGAGTGTGGAAAGAGTTTCAACAGAAAAGGAAGACTTGAAATCCACATGAGAATTCACACTGGAGTAGTGTTGTCACGGTACCAAAATTCCAGTAGTCGGTACCGATACATGACAATTTTACGGTTCTCGGTACCAATTTCGGTACCACAGCAAAATCTATTGGAACTATTTTACTATTTTATATAGCCTATTTTAAAAACATTAAGTATGATTTGGAGTGTGTGTGTGTGTATGTTTGTGTGTATATATATATATAGGCTACCTCAATGAAATACATTTTGAAATATAAAAAAAATAAATGCTCAAACATACATTTTGTACTGTTGAAAAAAACCAGCATATGCTGGTAAGGTAGGTTTTGAAGCTGGTATGCTGGTCCTAAACTGGTCCATGCTAGTCCTAAACTGGACATGGACCAGCATGGACCAGCTCAAACCAGCATACCAGCTTCAAAATCTACCTTACCAGCATGCTGTTTTTTTCAACAGGGGTAACAGACGTGTTTATAAAAAATTAGCTGTTCTGTCAGTGAAATAACACACTACAGCCTGTAAAACTATGAAATAAATATCGGTAAATAATGATAACCTAAATAATAAGAAATTTAAATATTATTTCAAAAAACATTCATTTATTTCCACACAAAGATGCGTCAAATAGCTAAAGTCCTGTTATTATAGTCTTTGATATAGCCACCGCTCTGCGCTTTGAGAGGGATGTGGACACGAGCAGGAAAGAGACCATTTCTCTTAATAATATCTTCATATTATCTCCTGATGTTACAAGCAACTGACACTTGTTGTAAAAGGTCTGCAGAGTGAGTTTTATCTTCAAGCAGGGGCAGGATATTCAGGCTGTGTTTGATTTTGCGCTGTCAGAGAAAACAAAAGTAAAAATCACAAGCATGTGTGAAACGCTCTAACGTATATACAAATAAACTTGACGCACCTTATAAAGTCTAATAACAAGCACAAACTGTGTTAAATAGAAACTGACGTGCAAGCCAAAAGGTTTCTGTCCTATGGTGTTTTTTCTACTTTACCACAGTAAAGAATGCGAATATAATAGGCCTAATTAAAAGCGAACCAAAGGAAGAAACGTTTATGCGTGAGTGAAGATTTGGGAAAATAAACAGAGATTCCATGTTCAGTGGAATAACAAATGGAATATTATTTAATTCTCTGATAATTCTCTGACCAGATCGCGATTGACAAAACAGAATACAAATCTTAAATGTATGGACTCACGTACCTCTCTCATTCGGCATGAACCAAAATGTTTTCATGGATGTGATGTCACATTTAATTGCTAACCTATTATTTCTTCTATAAACAAAGCTTTGTGCTTCACTCGTGTCATATTCACGTAAATATTGCCCTATCAGTGGGTACTGAATATACCCGGAATCTCGGTACTACCGGTACTACAGAAATGCTGATATCGTCACATTTTCAAAATTTCAGTACCGACTTGGTACCGAAGTACCGGTACTTTTGACAACACTACACTGGAGATAAACATTATGCCTGTCAACAGTGTGGAAAAGTTTCAGTTGAAAAGAAAGCCTTAAAGACGACATGAGAACTCACACTGGAGAAAAGCCTTAAGGCAGGAACACGCCAAGCCGACAGTCAGTTGTCGGGTAGTTTTTGTTAGTCGGCCAACTAAGGCTATGTCCACACATAGCCGGAGCTTACCCTTTTTTTTTTCTCGTATTAAGAAATATCTGCATCCACACGAAACCTCTGAAATGAATCAAAATGATACATGCATATATACATGCCAGACCAGTATGTGGTGCTGTAATTCTGCCACAGAGATGCACTTAAAGCAGCAAATAAGACTTGGAGCATGAGCATAAACCTGTATACAAACTACAGGTGCTGGCCATATAATTAGAATATCATCAAAAAGTTGATTTATTTCACTAATTCCATTCAAAAAGTGAAACTTGTATATTATATTAATTCATTACACACAGACTGATATATTTCAAATGTTTATTTCTTTTAATTTTGATGATTATAACTGACAACTAAGGAAAATCCCAAATTCAATATCTCAGAAAATTAGAATATTACTTAAGACCAATACAAAGAAATGATTTTTAGAAGTCTTGGCCAACTGAAAAGTATGAACATGAAAAGTATGAGCATGTACAGCACTCAATACTTTACAATACTTAGTTGGGGCTCATTTTGCCTGATTTACTGCAGCAATGCGGCGTGGAATGGAGTCGATCAGTCTGTGGCACTGCTCAGGTGTTATGAGAGCCCAGGTTGCTCTGATAGTGGCCTTCAGCTCTTCTGCATTGTTGGGTCTGGCATGTCGCATCTTCCTCTTCACTATACCCCATAGATTTTCTATAGGGTTAAGGTCAGGTGAGTTTGCTGGCCAATTAAGAACAGGGATACCATGGTCCTTAAACCAGGTACTGGTAGCTTTGGCACTGTGCAGGTGCCAAGTCCTGTTGGACAATGAAATCTTCATCTCCATAAAGTTGGTCAGCAGCAGGAAGCATGAAGTGCTCTAAAACTTCCTGGTATATACAGCTGCGTTGACCTTGAACCTCAGAAAACACAGTGGACCAACACCAGCAGATGACATGGCACCCCAAACCATCACTGATTGTGGAAGCTTTACACTGGACCTCAAGAAACGTGGATTGTGTGCCTCTCCTCTCTTCCTCCAGACTCTGGGACCCTGATTTCCAAAGGAAATGCAAAATTTACTTTCATCAGAGAACATAACTTTGGACCACTCAGCAGCAGTCCAGTCCTTTTTGTCTGTAGCCCAGGCGAGACGCTTCTGACGCTGTCTGTTGTTCAAGAGTGGCTGGACACAAGGAATGGGACAGCTGAAACCCTTGTCTTGCATACGTCTGTGCGTAGTGGTTCTTGAAGCACTGACTCTAGCTGCAGTCCACTCTATGTGAATCTCCCCCACATTTTTTAACACGCTGAGGTCTGAGGGTATCGCCGGCAATACCACCGCGGTTTTTTTCTTACCAGTGTGAAAGAGACTCAAAATACTCCGTCAATGTTGCACATTCAATTAAGAGTTATACACCATTTTAATCTGTGGAATATCTTCTTTCATTTGTGTACACTCAGAGTAAAAACAAAATGTTGTGCTTTTTGTAAAATAAAGAAAACTAACATGATGCATGATCTCTCGTCTCCCTCTGAACGAACTCCAATCTGATAGTTCTCAGAAAATGAACTGTAACTTAGTGAATTCTAATGACAAAAAAATTACACTTATGTCAAAAGAAACGTTGAGATGTCAGCTTTTAAATCGTGTAAGTCAAATCGAAAACAAACCTTCTGTGTTTATGTAATCTGTATGAAAAGAGAGCCATGTCAGAAGTCTGTGATTCAGCTCATTATCCACTAATGCGGCCACGCCCACGGAGGGAGCGCTATTCAGAGGCAAATTCAGTCAATACATGCAGACATAGTTTCAATCGTGTATTTATTATCTTGAAAAGTGTTTATCTGGATGTTAAAGCCATGGTTAGCGAGCTCTAGAAGACATGCAGTTAGTTCCTGGTTCTTCTTCTTCTTCATATGGATTTGTGGACTAAAGGTGTACAGAGCGCCCTCTGGCTGCAAGTATGAACTGAAAACACCATTCCTGGAATGTCCTCTTCTTCTTTAGAATAATTTGTGGACTAAAGGTGTACAGAGCGCCCTCCGGCTGCAAGTATGAATTAAAAAACACAGTATCCAGCACTCATAGTGATGAGAATAAATATAGAATAAATATTACTCCTCTGTATAGAAATTTGACATAAACATATAAGAATCATCAATATTTCTCCAAATGTGCATGCTTTTAAGCTAAAAGCCTATATGAAATGCCATAGAGGTAACATAATTGTTCAGACACTTTGCATCACAGAAATACATTATATTTTAAAGAATATAATAGAATACCATTATTTTAAATTGAGCTGAGACATGATTACAGAGGGTTTTTTTCACAGCCTACCTGACTGAAAGAGCTCATTAATATGCAAGTCATTTCAGCTCATTACTATGCAATTCTTTTGTCTTCTCAGGTGTAAATGAGCCATTATTCACGATGACTCACGCCTCCACGCATACTGTTTCTCTTGACAAAAAGTGTCTTACAAAAACTAAATCAATATATTGTTTTATATGAAGGAGTAGGCAGCATAATTTTTACATAATTCTGAAGCAAAAACTCTAGTCTACAACCTCCAATACCCAGAAATCTTATGAACACAGATTTAATATACTTTTTTTGGCCTTATTTCAGTGACTTAAGTTTTTTGTTTTTTCAATAACCACGCATAAACGTTATTCCTTCAAAAATACAAACATGTACATACATGTTCCTCACATATTATGGTAGCCTAGTTTGTGCTGAATACAGTGTAGTGACACTTGTGTCATTAATATGTTTATGAACAACTGAAAAAAGCACAAATGTCAGGGCATGTCAAAACTTCTCCAAGGCCCAAAAAATCCTCAGACCCCAGAGGGTTAATGGTTTTTGTTTAACAATCCTCTCCAGGGTGCGGTTATCCCTATTGCTCGTACACTTTTTCCTACTAAATCTTTTCCTTCCCTTCGCCTCTCTATTAATGTGCTTGGACACAGAGCTCTGTGAACAACCAGCCTCTTTTGCAATCACCTTTTGTGTCTTGCCCTCCTTGTGCAAGGTGTCAATGGTCGTCTTTTGAACAACTGTCAAGTCAGCAGTCTTCCCCATGATTGTGTAGCCTACAGAACTAGACTGAGAGACCATTTAAAGGCCTTTGCAGGTGTTTTGAGTTAATTAGCTGATTAGAGTGTGGCACCAGGTGTCTTCAATATTGAACCTTTTCACAATATTCTAATTTTCTGAGATACTGAATTAGGGATTTTCCTTAGTTGTCAGTTATAATCATTAAAATAAATAAACATTTGAAATATATCAGTCTGTGTGTAATGAATGAATATAATATACAAGTTTCACTTTTTGAATGGAATTAGTGAAATTAATCAACTTTTTGATGATATTCTAATTATATGACCAGCACCTGTATAGTAAAGCTTAGAAATAACGCTTTATTTTGGCTCAGTAGCTTCTGCAGCTCGAACACAAGCTTCTAGAGTCTGCTATTGTTGCTGTTTTGTGCTGTTAGCGGCGTCTGACTAGGGTTGACACATGGGGTGATGACATCATCATTTCTCAAAATAAACGGATAGGCTGTACACACAAAAACGTAAAGACAGCATTTTCAGATTTATCCACTCTGGGAGCCGGTTTCAAAAAATAGTGGTTTCACCTTCAAAAAATGCCGGATCCGTGTGGACAATCTCAAAAACATGTCTCCATGTGGATGGGGCCTAAGTTTTCTCAGTGTGTTCTGCACCGTCAGCTGAAGTTGGTCCTCGTTGGCCATTTTTTTTCCTCATTAATGTACACACAGCACCCCATATTGACAGAAAAACACAGAATTGTTGACATTTTTGCAGATTTATTTAAAAAGAAAAACTGAAATATCACATGGTCCTAAGTATTCAGACCCTTTGCTGTGACACTCATATATTTAACTCAGGTGCTGTCCATTTCTTCTGATCATCCTTGAGATGGTTCTACACCTTCATTTGAGTCCAGCTGTGTTTGATTATACTGATTGGACTTGATTAGGAAAGGCGTACACCCGTCTATATAAGACCTTACAGCTCACAGTGCATGTCAGAGCAAATGAGAATCAAGAGGTCAAAGGAACTGCCTGAAGATCTCAGAGACAGAATTGTGGCAAGGCACAGATCTGGCCAAGGATACAAAAAAATTTCTGCTGCACTTAAGGTTCCTAAGAGCACAGTGGCCTCCATAATCCTTGAATGGAAGACGTTTGGGACGACCAGAACCCTTCCTAGAGCTGGCCATCCGGCCAAACTGAGCTATCGGGGGAGAAGAACCTTGATGAGAGAGGTAAAGAAGAACCCAAAGATCACTGTGGCTGAGCTCCAGAGATGCAGTCGGGAGATGGGAGAAAGTCAACCATCACTGCAGCCCTCCACCAGTCGGGGCTTTATGGCAGAGTGGCCCGACGGAAGCCTCTTCTCAGTGCAAGACACATGAAGGCCTGCATGGAGTTTGCCAAGATGGTGAGAAATAAGATTCTCTGGTCTGATGAGACCAAGATATAACTTTTTGGCCTTAATTCTAAGCGGTATGTGTGGAGAAAACCAGGCACTGCTCGTCACCTGTCCAATACAGTCCCAACAGTGAAGCATGGTGGTGGCGTTTTTCAGCTTCAGGGACAGGACGACTGGTTGCAATCGAGGGAAAGATGAATGCGGCCAAGTACAGGGATATCCTGGACGAAAACCTTCGGCCCAGTCTGAGGTCCTGAGCACTCTGGAGAAGGTTTACCTTCCAACAAGACAATGACCCTAAGCACACAGCTAAAATAATGAAGGAGTGGCTTCACAACAACTCCGTGACTGTTCTTGAATGGCCCAGCCAGAGCCCTGACTTAAA
>RJVU01025666.1:8971-20301 GCA_003731715.1 Anabarilius grahami
GGTCGCTAACACTGTTTGGTCTGGGTATGCTTTATAGTTTCCTGGTTGATGATGTCACCCTCCTATGACGTTATGTCACGCCATTGGACTGATTTTGCATGTGCTTCATGATGCAATCGCGCAGAGACATTCTCACATTCTCACAGACTTTTGACGCAGCGTCTTGTTCCCTTCTCAGGGAACCATGGTTACATGCATAACCTGAGATTTTCTTTTCATAGGTTTATGTGTGTTTGACTGAAGCTGAAGATAAACAGTAAACAATAGGGGTTTAACGGCACATGTATCCATCCCGAACCGTCACGGTATGGACGTCACGGTTCGGTTCATGCAGTTAGATGACGAATACAGTCAGTCACAGGCGATCCACATTCCAATCCAAAAGGGGGTGTGCACAGTAATGCTTTTTAGCCTAACTATTTTTAACCAGCATTATACACCAATAATCGCAATAAGCTCTGTTTTGTTACTTTTGATAAGAAACAAAGTGCCGTCTTTCATATTCTGTCCATTTTATCACGAAATTCAAAGAATGAAATATCAATAAATGCCGTTTTGATGCTTTTTGATGTGGCGTGACAAATCGCTGTATAGGCGCCTCAGTTCAAACGACGATCATACCTTCCTCTTCACTACTACAGAATGAACACAAATGAACATCTGGTATGTTGAAAGATACGGTACAACTGAAACATATCCTGTCTTGTGTAATCGATTAATCAGTGTTTCAACCATGGAAAGATGTCAGTAAAACAGTTATACAAAACAGTTATGTAAACAATATGTCACGTAGTATTACATTTATCTCAGAAAAGCCAAGTGACCACAGCTTGTTAGTTCGCTAGAAAAATGAACTGTTTCGCTAAATATATGCACTATATTAGCCTATATATTAATTACATTTTACTTAACCTGTTAGTAAATGTAAGGCCTAAATAAATCCGTCATGAAAACAAATTATGACAGCCACTGTGTAAATGATTATATTTCAAAAACGAATTGGAGAAACAGAAGTTAATGCAAAAATTGCCTTGTATAATTTATGTGTTAACAATACATACAACAAGTGTTGGTGATTATATCTAAAAATAAATAGCCAATAAATATATATATAATACATTTAAAGACAGAGACAGTTTTAGTAAAACATTGTTTAATAAAAAAAGAGAAAAAAAATACTTTTTTGGATTCTCACCCTGCTATACCTAACCCGTACCGAACCGTCATTTTTGTGTACCATTACACCCCTAGTAAACACGATTGTTTAGATTGTCACCATACCATGGTTCTTAATTTGGTCAGTACTTTTGCATAGTGCTATTCTGATCAGTGTTAAAGGATTAGTTCACTTTTAAATACACTTTTCCTGATAAATTTCCTCACCCCCATGTCATCCAAGATGTTCATGTCTTTCTTTCGTCAGTCGAAAAGAAATTAAGGTTTTTGAGGAAAACATTCCAGGATTTTTCTCCTTATAGTGGACTTCAATGGGCACCAAACAGTTGAAGGTCATAATTAGTTTCACTGCAGCTTCAAATTGTTCTACACGATCCCAGATGAGAAATAAGGGTCTTATCTAGCGAATCGATCGTAAGCGTTATGAAGAATGCGGAAGCGGAAAGTACGTTCAAGGCGATATTTTGTTTATAAAGCATAAACGGTTGTATTTTTTTCGAAAATGACCGATCGATTCGCTAGATAAGACCCTTATTTCTCATCTGGGATCGTGTAGAACAATTTGAAGCTGCAGTGAAACTAATTATGACCTTCAAATGTTTGGTGCCCACTGAAGTCCACTATAAGGAGAAAAATCCTGGAATGTTTTCCTCAAAAACCTTCATTTCTTTTCGACTGACGAAAGAAAGACATGAACATCTTGGATGACATGGGGGTGATTAAATTATCAGGAAAAGTGTATTTAAAAGTGAACTAATCCTTTAACTCTTGACATGTTTTGTGTGACTGAGGGTTTTTTTCAGGATTTGGATAAAGACTCTGTCCACACAACAACTGAGACCGCTACTTTGGGGATCTATGTAATCAAAGATACCACTGCTGGTGAAAACTCAAAAGACATTGGTATTGTGCTGGAATTAAGCAAGAAAAGGGAAACAGGAAATGTGTTATAATGTCTGCATACATTGATTGATTTTTATGAAACTTCAGCGGTGTGTTCATTATAGTCTGGTCACATGGATGTGACTATTGTGATTCAAAGTTATAGCGCCACCAACTGGCAGCAAGAAGTGTGTAACTTTCAAAATACTTTGAGTTCACTCTGTTATTTTTACCTGATTTGCTTCAAACTTCATCCGTGTAATGTCAATACACAGCAGATGTAGACCTGTGACAGGATTTTTGATATTTTAAACACTTGTCATGGCAACGCATCAAAATTTAATATTCATTTTGGATGCTTTTGAGACTCTTAGCATGCTTCAAATTGCACAAAACTCAACAGACACACACGTGGTGTCGTCCAGTACACATGGGCACAACCGTATAAACAGGCAGGGAGAAGGCCTATATAGCGCCACCTTTTGACAAAAGTAGGGGGGTTATTTTTACCTACAGTCACCAAACTCTGTACATGTATTGTTCTCATCAAGCTGGACAATTTTTTACTCATTAGCTCTGACCAACAGGAAGTCAGCTATTTTGGTTTGAATGTGGATTTAAAGAAAAAAAAGGCTATCAATTTTATACTACTACTCCAACAGGGTTTATACAATTTACACCAAACTTTTTAAACTTGTTGCTAACACATTGAAGTTGTTAAATTGCAAAGGGATGTTGGATATCTCGAACCCTGTTGCCATGGTGAAGGATTAAATTAAGGACAAAGAAGGGAATATACACCCTTATTTTATAAATATACACCCTTTATTTCAGTATATAATAACAAAAATATTATAAATAAACACATTTTAAATAATGTTTTAATTACAAGAAGTATGTGTAAGTTTAAATTAGGTAGATAACTGCTCTTTGTTTAAAATAATTAAAATAATATTCAAATGTCATATATAGAATAAGCACTAGAGCAAATATCTATTTTTAAACAGGGTTGAGAAGGCAAGTACACTTTTTTTATTTTTAAAAGACTTTCGCTAGTATTATATTTAAATGTATATTTTTAGAGATTATTAAAGACTTGTTTCTGTTGCAGTATATATTTTATACTTATTGTTTAAAATATTTTTGAATCATCTGACTCAACTAACTGGTCAGGCTCCAACCTCTTTTTAGAGCTGCTTTACAGCAGAATTTAATTCTATTTGCCTCACTGAATCGTTATTTTACTGTTGATCGCTGTAAAGCTGCTTTGTAACAATGTGTATATTGTAAGGGGTTGTTAGTGTAAAACTCACGAAGACTAAGGAGAATAATAGTAATAATGGTATTTAATGACAAACTCTGGATATCAGACAGGAAACATACACTAACTCAACATAGACGAGAACAGACAGAGAATAAGGGAGAACACTAGGTATAAATAATCAGGGAAATAACAAGATGATTAACCGTGCAGGGGAACGTGATGACTAATCAGACACACTGGGAAACACAATGAACCATAACCATGACATATACTGTATAAAGCGCTATATAAATAAAGGTGATTTGATTGGACTTTTAGCATCTCCATGTGGTCCTGTTTGGTATTACATATTGAATTGGGTAAATATATAAAAAGCTCTAATAAAATGTAACTTTTTTTTTTTTTTCAGTTTTTTCCCCTAAACTTTTTCTTTAGATTTCACTGTTTAGCATGAAATCATACTGGGATGTTTGCTGAAATTGTCCAATTATAAACCAACTGCAGACCTACTTAGAAATTGTTTCACCCGCTGCCACTGATAACCCTACAATGTAGGGAATACCTGAACACCACATATGTTTGAGGTTGTACATCCCTGTTGAAAAATCCAGCATTGCTGGTCACCAGCATATAGCTATGTTTTGCATGCTGGGACCATCATGGGATGCTGGTTTGCTGGTCCCCAGCATGGGAAGCGGGAGTGCCAGTATTCCAAAGCATTCAAGGAAAGAATTACTACCATGCAACTTTGGTTATTCCATTTTCATTTTCTTCGCTCATGACAGTTAACAGGTATTTTAGTCATTAATTTATTCATTTGTGCTCTTTATTTATTTATCAACAGTACTGTAACTGAGCAGCTATGCTGTATAAAATATTAATAAAAAGCACCGCCAATTTAAAAAAAAAATATGAAAAGCTATTTTTGAATAAGAATACACTTTATATGGAACCCAACTATCTTCATTACATGGCCAAATTTAATATGTCTGGATGGAAAGATGGTACTTTTGCCAAGATACAGCACTGTCAGGGTTAACACCAAACTGTGATTGGATAGTTTGCTTATGATTTTCCTAGACTGGCTACATGAAGATAACAGTATTTGTGCTCTTTCACTTAAATTCTACAGTTTCTCTGGTGAGGAAACGGTTTCACTGGTGTTCACCTCTAACAAGATGAATCTTTTTTCGTTCATTCTAATGCTCATTGCAGTTGTTTCCACTGAGGCTACACATGAGTCAATATATTAGAATTACTATTTTCTTCCTTATAAATGGCTAGACTAAGAAGCTAGGATGTTTGCATATGGATTATAGAGTAAATTCACAAACCCTTTTTGAAATATTGTAAATAATGTCACTTACATACATTAATCTTATATTTGTTGTTTGATTGTTTTTTTGAAATGGGGTAAAGCACAATATTTATAATTAAAATAATAAAATAATCTCACAGCGATGGCATTAATGAATAATAATGGTGATTGACAATTTATAATGGGTAATTTACGGAAGAGGATTAGGGCCAAGCAATAATAAAAAAATAAAACCATCTCGAGATTAAAGTCGTTAAATTACGAGAAAAAACTCGTTAAATTTCGAGAAAAAAGTCGAGATAAAATGTTGAGAATAAACTCGTTAAATTACGAGAAAAAACTCGTTAAATTTCGAGAAAAAAGTCGAGATAAAATGTTGAGAATAAACTCGTTAAATTACGAGAAAAAACTCGTTAAATTTCGAGAAAAAAGTCGAGATAAAATGTTGAGAATAAACTCATTAAATTACGAGAAAAAACTCGTTAAATTTCGAGAAAAAAGTCGAGATAAAATGTTGAGAATAAACTCGTTAAATTACGAGAAAAAACTCGTTAAATTTCGAGAAAAAAGTCGAGATAAAATGTTGAGAATAAACTCATTAAATTACGAGAAAAAACTCGTTAAATTTCGAGAAAAAAGTCGAGATAAAATGTTGAGAATAAACTCATTAAATTACGAGAAAAAACTCGTTAAATTACGAGAATAAATTCGTTAATTTAATGAGTTTATTCTCAACATTTTATCTCGACTTTTTTCTCGAAATTTAACGACTTTAATCTCGAGATGGTTTTATTTTTTTATTATTGCTTGGCCCTAATCCTCTTCCGTAGTAATTCACAAGTCAATCAACTGAATATTCTTTAAATTAACAGAGCAATTAATGAAATGTGCTTCTTTAGAAAAAGTCAATAATATGATATTTTCTATGTTTCAGTTTTTCGTAAGGATATTGCAATTCGTGCATGTTCTGATACAGAGAAAGAGTTCATGATAGGAGCAGATGGAGAGGAAATAATCCATTCAGATTTCAATATAAAAAAAGCAGTTGTAACCCTGCCTGTCTTTGCAGTTTATATCACCTATCCTAGGTTTTATGACTTTGGTGTTGGGGAGATGGAAACTTGTAAAAACAATTTAGCAATATTCGCTAAAGGTTACAAAAACCCAGTGGAGCAAATAGGTGAGGCCTGAAAATACACACACACACACACAAATATTTACAAATAATACTTATATTTTTTTTACATGACACAAATTTATCTTACAAGTTTTAAAACATATTTTGTAAATATCAAAGGTAAACAACATATTTTGAAAAATATCTAATAGTTATGCAGTATCTTGCTTTATAAGTGTTATATATTGTTGAACTATGATGGGCTATAGAAGTTTTGTTCTCATTTGTGGATGTTATAGATCCTCCCCAAACCTCAATGTATTCTAAAGACGATGTACTGCCAGATGTTGAGAACACACTCATTTGTCTTGTGACTGGATTCTTCCCTCCTCCCATCACTGTTTCATGGACAAAAAACAATATAAATGTGACAGACAACATAAAGGTTAGCCAGTATCGCCCAAACAGTGACGGCACCTACAACTTCTTTGCCTATCTGACGTTCGTTCCTGAGGAGGGAGACATATACACCTGCACTGTGAACCACAAATCTCTTCAGGAACCTCAGACCAAAACATGGGGTGAGTCTGAGTTTCATAAAGCCCTAGTGAACTGTTGTTGCATATACAACCACGCAAGCTCGTGAAACATTTACAACCATCAGTAGGCTTGCATTATTTCAATTTAAAATAAGATAATGCAAAAAATACCTGTAAAATGTAAATCTTCATTAGTAAAACTAGTATTTTTTATGTTCAAATATTTTCTGTTTTCTCAATTTAAGATGCAGAGTAAGTAAGGCTTTCAATACTTTGCCCTGTTTGTTTTAGTAGTGTGACATAGCTTCTAGCTTAACCAATGGCATAGATTTGGTGTGGGATTATAATAATCTGTTTATCTGGAAATTGAATATCTTGCTGGAGCAACAATGAAAGGTGGGGCAGGTGGTGTTGCTGAACAGAAATCACACATTTAACCTTTTATTCACATTCACTGGAACTATTACGGTAACACTTTACAATACAGGTGCACTAATGTGCATTAATTCACGCTTAACTAATACACAGATAATCTTGAGTTAATGTATGACTCATGAAGAACTAAGCCATTCATTAATGATATGAATTGCTATTAATTAAACGTGTCATTTAATCAATGTGGATTAATGAGGATGAGTTGTAAAGACTCTGATTTGCTTCCGTGTTGTCCACAGATGTAGAAGTTTCCGTGCCCAGTGTTGGTCCAGCAGTGTTCTGTGGAGTAGGTCTGATTCTGGGGCTGATGGGAGTAGCTACTGGAACCTTCTTCCTCGTTAAAGGAAACAACTGACAGCAACAAACAATAAGAAACGTGCTTATTTCTTTGATAAATTTGTACGACAAAACACTTTTTCTTTAATGAAGTTTAAAAAGTTAATATGCATAATTTAAGGCAACACAACATTTCATAGGATTCTGTAGGAGGTTACAGACATAGAGCAACAATGAAACAACATGTTGTCATTACAGTATCTTTAAAGCAGGGCTAGACACTTAGCATTGTCACATGCGTGACCTTTGACATGTAATTTGATAATTTACTTGTCAGAGTAAACTAAAAGTATTATGAAGCAATATTCTCATCAGTTTTCTATCAGCTCATTACTTGCAGCTAGGCTAGGCAGTATTTTCTTAGGCAGTATTATAAACACTTTTTTTGTTATACTAGTTGAAACTTTTTATATTCAGATAGCAATCAAGAGTTTGAACAAGGGTAAATTAAATTAGGGCTGGGTATTGACACATTTTTCATGATTCGATTCGATTTCTATTCACATGCTTGCGATTTGAATCGATATCGATGTGAATGTATATCAGATACAGTACACGGAAAATTTTCTAGGGGAAAAATCAACTTATGCTGTAAACTCCACATGGGAGTCAGTTGGTGCTACATTACTATAATATTGAAGGTTAACTTATTTATATACAAACACTTAAACTACACTCAATGTTTTTTATAATAAATAGAGTTTAGAATTACATAATCATATTTCTACTCCAATTCATTTTTTTTTTTTTTTTAAATATTAACTTTTAAATCAGGGCTGTCATAACTGATTTATTCAAACATGCATTAAATATTGAAGAACATAAAAAATTATAATGAATATGTAACGGTGCTTAGCTATATTTATCAGAATGCTGCTTTTTTAGAGTTCACTTTTCTAGCTGACTGAGTTTATATTCACATTGTTTACAAGCTGTTTTATTGAGTCTTTCCGAGGTTGAAACATCGATTGAGCGATTACACGAGACATGATACGGATTTCGGTAAGTTGTACTGTATATTTTAACATACCTTCAGATGTTCATGCATGTTTATTTCACTGTAACTGGTATTAAAGCGGAGGAGAGGATGATCACATGCGCCACATGATGATCTGTCACGCCACATTAAACAGCACCAAAACAGTATTTATTTTTTGAATCTCATAAAAAGATGGACGTCATTTGAAATCTGAGATTTTGCTTCATATCATAAGTAACAAAGCACAAAGATTATTGTGATTTATTGGATGGGAGGTGCTACATATTCTGCTCATTCATCAAAACAGACTAGACTAATCAATAAAAATGAGAATCGATTAAAATCGAGAAATCTATAATTTTTACCCAGCCCTAGTCTAAATATTTTTTTAAAAAAATGTGTGTGTATATATATATAAAGATATATAACAGCTTCTGTGGAAGTACAAAAAAAATAAAATGTTCATGAAGTAAAATGTTCGTCCAGTCATTGCTTTTGTTCTGAATGAAATAATATGATGTCCTACCTGCTGTTACGACTGGACCGATCAGACACCGTGATGTCTGGTCTCCCACTGAGAATTATCAGCCTTCTGCTTTACTGATACACTTCAAAGAAAAGTTGTGTCAGCAACGATTTAATAAGTTATAAAGTAAAATATCTTGCTTCTGCCAGAAGCCTGCTTTCTGTATTCAACTTACGAAAACTGACGTGACGTCAGTTACACTTTCTTCCTAAGTTGAATACGGAAGGCGGTCTGGAGGAAGCTAGATATTTTACTTTATAACTTGTTAAATATGGATATTTTTCTTACACAAACGCATTGCTTCACATCACTGTCATTATAAAGCTTAGATGCATCAGGATATTTTTTAATATAACTACAACTGTTCATCAGAAAGAAGAAAGTCACCTAGGATGGCTTGAGGGTGAGTGAAGCTTGGGCTACTTTTTATTTTCAATTGAATAATCATTTAAGAGCATAAGCCTTCTCTGAAGAAGAAATCTCAGATTAGCCGCCAGAAGAAAGAGTGGATGAGGTGCAGAAGGCCAAAGCTTCCAGCAGAGAATGGATATGCAACAACAGGACATGGGATTACAACCCAGGATCCTGCCTGACAAACGCTCTCGGACCATCATGGTGAAAGAGCTTCTTATGTGTGTTTTTTTTATTTTTATAATAAACCAGCCCCAGGAGTCCAACATGGTCCAAGACACTGAAGTGAATGTGAAGAATGCTATCCCATACTCGGAATTTGTACTCTGCATTTCATCCATCCAAGCGTGCACACACACACACACACACATTTTGGACGAGCTGTCCCTGACAGCAACATAGTGTCGGCCAGATCCGGCCCACATCTGGTCCGCATGTAATCCACATGTACCAGATGTGGGCCGGATCTGGGCCACACTATGTTAGTGTGTAAACTACTAGTTTGTTTGTTAAAGGTGCCATCGAACGTTTTTTTACAAGATGTAATATAAGTCTAAGGTGTCTCCTGAATGTGTCTGTGAAGTTGCAGCTCAAAATACCCCATAGATTTTTTTTTATTCATTTTTTGAACTGCTTATTTTGAGGCATAATTAGAAATGCGCCGATTCATGCTCCGGCTCGACTCTATCATTGCATAAACAAAGTTCACACAGCTAATATAACCCTCAAAATAGATCTTTACAAAGTGTTCGTCATGCAGCATGTCTAATCGCGTAAGTACAGTGTTTATTTGGATGTTTACATTTGATTCTGAATGAGTTTGATGGTGCTCTGTGGCTAAAGCTAACATTACACACTGTTGGAGAGATTTATAAAGAATGAAGTTGTGTTTATGAATTATACAGACTGCAAGTGTTTAAAATGAAAAATAACGACGGCTCGTCTCCGTGAATACAGTAATAAACGATGGTAACTTTAACCACATTTAACAGTACATTAGCAACATGCTAACAAAACATTGGTGACAAAACAAAAGACTTATGCTTAGGTTTGGGTGCCGAAACCCAGTATTATCAACCTGGTCTCATGGAAAGACATGCCTGTGGGAACGTTTTCGCAATTCGCAAAAACACGTACATATCACTGCAGTTTCCAACAGAAATGAACACTAGAGGCAGTAAAACAGCAATTGCTTTTAATCGTTTTCATACACAGTTATAATTACAGGGTCAGATTATGGATTAATAAAGACCTGGTTTTACGTCCTCTTGCACAATATTATGTTACGACTTCAAAATGCTTTTTACCAAAGTGCACGATTTATAAACGAATATATTTTTTGACTTTGCATCAGTTAACCAGCTCCATATGTTTTACTTTTCTGACATAACAAGCTTCCTCGGTAGCTCAGATGATATAGAGTTGTAGTTAGAACGAGGAAGCCTTTGGTTCGAATCCTGGGATAAACAAGTCATGGTAAAAGAGCTCAAACATGAGAGATCAAAACAAGCTAAACGGCACGATTACGAATGCTTTTTATGTCACATTTGCTTTTGTTAACATTATCGGGTAGGTTTAGGTGTAGTGTTGGTGGTAGGCCTATGCTATTTTAAAAAATAATGGAGCCTTACACTTTTTGTGCCACTCATTTGGCAAAATTTCAAATCAGAACTGCGATGATTTATATAAAAACCAACGTTTTTATACAAATTTTTTCGCGAAAACGTTCCCACAGGCACGATTTTCTAATGAGACCTGGCTCGGTATTATACAGGCCCTGGGGCTAAATTAAGAAAGACTGCGGTATCGATAAGCTCCGAAGTTACTGGTTCTGCTGTCAGTATTAGAGAAATTAAGAAAATGCACATACTATTTCATATTGCTATAGACACCTGCTCATGATTGCACCATTAATGTGAATCAAACAACAAAAGGCAAAGAGGAAATTACTCGCAGCTCTTGAACAAATAACTTTAAATAGCTTTAATAAGCAATAATTATCAATTTTTACAGTGAAAACTAAGTAGTGTTATTTTACATTTGATTACCGTATTAGATTTCTTTTGTAGTCCATATCACTTACCTGAACAGTGATGCGGAATTAAAAGCAAAGATGATTATATTCTTAATTTGGTAACACTTTACATTAAGGTTCTACGGTGGCCCAGTAGTGCACAACACAACGAAATTAAAAAAGCAAACATAAGTTCACAACACAACAAAATAAAGCCACAACACAACGAAATAAAGCCACAACACAACGGAATAAAGCCACAACACAACGAAATCAAGCCACAACACAACGAAATAAAGCCACAACACAACGGAATAAAGCCACAACACAACG
>RJVU01025666.1:27813-71756 GCA_003731715.1 Anabarilius grahami
CTTTCACAGGTTATTAATGTTCATAACTCATGAATAAATGGTTCACAAGCGTTCACTTTACATTAAGGTTCACTTTCACAGGTTATTAATGTTCATAACTCATGAATAAATGGTTCACAGGTTTCCACTTTACATTAAGGTTCACTTTCACAGGTTATTAATGTTTATAACTCATTAATAAATGGTTCACGTTTGTTCACTTTACATTAAGGGTCCCTTTCACAGGTTATTAATGTTCATAACTCATGAATAAATGGTTCACAAGCATTCACTTTACATTAAGGTTCACTTTCACATGTTATTAATGTTCATAACTCATGAATAAATAGTTCACAAGCATTCACTTTACATTAAGGTTCACTTTCACAGGTTATTAATGTTCATAACTCATGAATAAATGGTTCACAAGCGTTCACTTTACATTAAGGTTCACTTTCACAGGTTATTAATGTTTATAACTCATTAATAAATGGTTCACGTTTGTTCACTTTACATTAAGGGTCCCTTTCACATGTTATTAATGTTTATAACTCATGAATAAATGGTTCATATGTGTTCATGTGAAAATTAATAAGAAAAGAACAAACACAACACCCTTCAGTCTAATAGTCTGATAGTCAATTTTTGCTGCATCATGAAATAAACCAGGAATCTGGTTTTGAGTTAAATAAGTGTTAATAAATACATTTATTAAGCATTTATAACATGTGAGTTAAAAACGGCTCACTATTTGGCAGGTATTGCATTAAAGTCGCCCTTTTTATTCATGCAGTTATAACTGCATTATTAATGATTTATACTGCATTTGTAAATGACTTATTACTCATTAACAACCACCTTTATAAACCCTTTACAAAGGGAACCTTAATGTAAAGTGTTACCCTTAATTTGTTTATTTATATATATATAACAAAAAGTAGCCGACAAGAATACCGTTAAAGTACCGGATTGATAAGCAGTTTCGGTAAAGAGTAGTAATACCATTAAAACCTTCATGATACCCATCCCTTCTCATGCTGCAGTGCATAGTGCCAACTCAACAATGGTGCCCAGCATGCATTGCATTAATTTTCTGATTAAAAATGTTTAAATACCACCATTGTTGAGTTTTGTATGATGAATGTTTGTCTATGCATGTGTAATAAAATGTTACATTTTTTTTACATCCTTCAGAAGCAGTATCTGCTCACCTCATCAGTATTTCTTCACTGTAGTTCCACTATATTGTCACTAGCTGTATTGCTACAACAACCATAGATTCAACTCTACAATCTGACTTCCATTCACATATTACAATAGGATAACAAAATTTTTTAAGCCACATTTTAATGTTCTCAGTGTTAAAAGTAGTCTAATTTATCCTCTTCCTTGGTACAATGTGTTTTTGTAAGACTGCTGTACAGATAAGAAGATAATTAATTAATATTAATAAAGTCTAACCGCCCAACCAAATGGGACACTAATCAACATAATGGCTATTTTTTTGTTCAATAAAGCAATATCAGCATCACTCACTAAAGTTAAACCTCTAGTAATCATAGTCAGAGATTTTTAGTTAGTTATATCTAATGATGTATTTTATTTGCAATTGATTTCTATTTAAGTCTGCTTGATGGTACATACACAACAATGTACTAAAAATGGAAAAGTTTTTCCTTTGCATTTTTCTTGTACAGGCAATGTTTTCAAAATGTTCCCTATTCACACGGATCCACCAAAAACTATTAAAAACACGGTGTAACGTACTCAATATTTAGGAAAACATACATATCGAGAAATGTTTCATTGTCCACGTATGTATTTATTTTTCAAACATGTGTAATGTAAACCATTTTGTTATTGTATTTTGATTTATATTGTGTACAACACCCTTCAGTCTAATAGTCTGATAGTCGCTGCATCATGAAATAAACCAGGAATCTGGTTTTGAGTTAAATAAGTGTTAATAAATACATTTATTAAGCATTTATAACACCAACTAGGCCAATGAGGACCTTCTCCAAGTTTGAAAGACCAGTCGTATGATCAGGATTCTTTGAAGGGTGATTTAGTTCATTTAATTTGAGTACTATTTAGTTGTGAATTGTTCAAAGGAACTGAAAAAACTGTTGATTCATGTCTAAGTGATTCAGTTCTCCTGAGATTGAATTCATGTGATTCCTTGAAATTCACTGTATAATTTCCTAATCTGTGGTTAATTCCACATTAGTGAGTTTTCAGGAAGTGTATTTTGAATGTTAAATGGAATAACAGCTGGATTGTGAATCCATTTAGCAGGTCTTTTGGCACATTGCAAGATACATTTTTATTTGATTTTAATTTTTTTTTTTAAAGAGGAACAATACTTAATTGGGGTAAATAATCTTTATTTCATATTTCCCTGTTGTTATCAGCCATACCCTGCTTCATTAGGAAATGCAACTTTTCTGTGACATGTGTACCTCTTCTGTGTACAGACAATGTAATAATTGTTCTTTAAGAAGAAAAGACACAACTGGGATTTGAAAGGAAAAGCACTTACTGAAATAGGTGGTTTATAAGGAGAAGATAACTGTTCGTGATAACTGCATATTAAGAAAGACAAGACAACTGGTTTTTGTAAAAGTATTTAATAAGATAATTGCTTATTATGTAAGACAAGACAACTGGTTTTTGTAAAAGTATTTAATAAGATAATTGCTTATTATGTAAGACAAGACAACTGGTTGTTGTAAAAATGTTTAATAAAGAGCATGCTAGTAGAATAGTAAGGAAATAACATGTATTAGGTATTACCATTGAATGATGTGTTGCAAGACGAGACACCAAAAGAGACAGCAAAAGAGAAGAGTCCGGAAACAAAGAAGCGAAAGCCTGTTTATATAGACTGAGAAATGAGGGGAATTCCAAAGAAGATGGCCTCAAGAGGTCAGATAAAAGACTAAGGTGAAGACAACAGGAGGGGCTGCTTCTCCGACACCAGAAGCAACGCTGATGATGCCTCCATCGCTGATATTGCCTTGACTGAAGAACTTTTTGATATTTATACTTTATTTAATTACTTGTATAGAATGTTTGTAGAATATATGTAAGGCTAGAAATACTAATGTAATAAATAAATGAACTTAACTTTATAATAAACTCGGCCTCATGTGGCATTAATTTAAGTCGTTGAGCCTGAACAGACCATGGAGAAGTCTTCTGTCTGATTGTAAGTATCTTAAAATATTATATTTTATAAATATAAAATGCTTATAAATTAGATCAGATTTGACTTACTTACCTAACCTGAGAATAATAAAGAATAAGGTAAAGGTGTTTAGAGATGCACCATAAAACACTTGTTTCATTGATTAGTTTTGTTAATAAATAATTGTTAATCAGAGATATTTTCGGCAATTAATTTATACTTTACAGTGTGTGTTAAAAGGGAGGTTCCACTTTAGTTATTTCTACATGCTTAAAAATTCAGCATATTTCACCAGCTAAATGTTGGGACACCAGGTTCCTTGTGCCACCTGAAGTCAAGNGTGTCATAAACACAAAAAGCGCATCATTGTTAATTCTGGCTGTTATGCCCCGTCTAGGGGAATGGGTGCAACATGAAAAACTCAAAGAACCGTAATGAAATTGAACAATGATAAGTTTATTAACTTTAAAGTTGGGAGTTGATTCAGGAGCTGACTAAGCCAAAATAACAAACAAAAGTTCCTTCCTAACCCAAAAGAAAAGAAAAGAAAATACAATATACAAACCTAACTCCCTAACCAAAAACAAAGATCAAACAGTTTACAATAAACAAAAAATGGCGTCAGACTCCCTACTTTCCCCCAAAAAATCAGTATTTACAATATATACAACCAGACAACCAAAATTTGAAAGGGCAATCCCAACTCAGCGTCAAAAACAGGCAAATGGGTCAAATATAACAAAGTTCCTCAAGTACAAACAATACTCACAGTCTCTATCACTCTTAACACGTTCAAACTCTCTTAACACACACACAGATTCTGCACTATACAGCCAACACTCTGCTCAAACAAAAGATCTCTCTTTTTTAGAGGAAGTGATGACATGCTTTTTAAAGTACTGTGCACCAATCAGGAGACAGCATCAATCAGCCTGCAGGAACCAATCAGGATGTTCCTAGACAGACAAACACAGAGACACTCACAGAAAAACAGAAACAGAACAAAGCACAACCACAGGGTCGTAACAGTACTAATAAAAGGGTACCAACTGTATTATGCATGCCAGACGAGTAATTGACGAGGTCAATTTGTAAAAGGAAACCGTTTCTGTAGTAGTTGTTGTGTCCTCTAGTACTAAGTAACAGGACAAGTAATTATTTTTAGGCTCTTTATTCAGCACATGTTGCATGTACTCTCAGAAGCATACTCAGCACCACCTCTATACTCAAGTATTACACTGCCACCTTGTGCTCAAACTAAGAAACACCACTTTTGCCCTCTTACTTGAAAGATTTCTTCATATCACAGAATACTATTCTGAACAAATTCTCTTTTTTTTAGACTAAAACGAATTAAAACCTCACAATATTATTTTTTTTAAATAACTTTTAAAAAAAAACACAAAATCAAGTAAACATTATTGTGCACCTTTAGCCCTTAACACTGACTTAATAGACTTGACACTTTAATGAAATTGCATAAATACTGATGCACAGTTTCAAGCATTTCAGGCAATTATAACTGTTCGCATAACTTACAGTATAATACTCAAACAAGATGCATTTTTCCATGCATGTACAAAGTTTCAACATTTAACAATCAACCACACATGTGATCTACCCACTCTGCTACTTCTCCTAGGATAAAATGTCACTTGTGACTGTAGGTCCTCATGTTGAGTAGCAACAGGACCTGTGAACCGTGTTAGTTTGGAATCATTCCTTTTCCTTTTATCACTTAGCACGAAAGTACTTTTCCCGATTTGTTGCTCAATGTTCAGGGGTGGTTTCTCACAATCACTTTCACCTGCTCTTCTGCTTTGAAAGTGTGGCACTTGGCCCCACAATGTTCGTCTGTGTACCTTTCACTTGTCTGTTACTCACAGTATCTTTCACCTGAGCACATTTGTCACTCTTGAGGCCCACAGGTTGCGATGGTTCAGAAGGAAGAAGATATGTAGTACTGTGTGGAGTAGCCCTGTAACTTTGCCAAAATTCAGTCACTGCATGTGTCCGTGATTTCCTCATTTGTTCCTTTAGAAATGATGCATTCTTCATTTTACACAAAGAGTTGTGTGCCACCCATCAGAACAAGCCCATGACACGGCAAAACTTTCAGGAGCTGCTGGCTGCTCAGCTCACAGGTGTTCCCCTGGATGGCAGCCCCAAAGAGAGATGCGATCATCTGCCTGTTCCTGTGAGTGGCATTCAGGACCCATCGAAGAAGGCCAGCATGGGTCGGCGTCGTTGCGTACGATGTAAAAAGAGCACCTCATGGAAGTGCCAGGAGTGTGATGTGGGCCTATGCTTACAATTAGATAGGAACTGCTTCAGAGAGCACCACATATGAGTGACTATTGAATTATCAAAAAACACCTGGAGAACTGGGGGAAAACTCTGCAGCCCAGTGTCACAAAAAAGACTTGTATATATGTATTATAGTTCATTTTTGAAGTTTGAAGTGTTAGATTCTTTCATCCATGAGTTTTCAGATTTTTTCTAAATAAAAAACAGTAAAATTATTATTGTTTTTAAGGTTTTTTTCTATTTAAATTCTATTTTCAAACTCAACACACATTAATGTTCAATAACTGTAATTTATTGAAAGCCATTTGTTCTCTGAAAAAAATGACACCTTTCACTCGAAGATAGCACATTGTGTTATAATTTTATAGTCAAAAAACCAAAATATGTGACAACGACTACATTGAATTATCAAAAAACGGCTAGAGAACTGGGTTAAAAAAAGTCTCCTGAGTGAAAACTCTGCAACCCAGTGTCACAAAAAAGACTTGTATATATGTATTATAGTTCATTTTTGAAGTTTGAAGTGTTAGATTCTTTCATCCATGAGTTTGATTTTTTCTAAATAAAAAACAGTAAAATTATTCCCGTTTTTAAGGTTTTTTTCTATTTAAATTCCATTAACAAACTCAACATACACATTAATGTTCAATAACTGTAATTTATTGAAAGCCATTTGTTTTCTGAAAAAAATGACACCTTCCACTTGAAGATAGCACATTGTGTTATAATTTTATAGTCAAAAAAACAAGCCTTAGCTTCAGGTTCTAAAGGGTTAAGAACTCTTTTCCAGTGCTCCACGGTGCCATTGCACACATATGTGACTTATTCCTCTCACCTTGAGGAAAGCTGCAAACGCAATGGAGAGAAATTGAGGGCCATTGTCAGTCATGACACACTGGGGATTTCCCTTCCTACTAAAAACTGATTGAAGAAATGATGTGACCACGCCTATGGTAGCATCTAGAGCAAATGCCACCTCAGGCCTGTGGTAATCAACTTGGGAGATGGCAAAACTTTTGCTGAAGGATCATGTGACACTGAAGACTGGATATAAAGCATATTAAAATAGAATACCATCATTTTAAATTGTAATAATATTTCACAACATTATTGTTTTTTTCTGTATTTATTATGAAATAAATGAAGCCTTAATGAGCATAAGAGACTTCGTTCAAAAACAAAAACTCTAACTTTAGTTGTAAAAACTCACTTTGTGCAGACTCATTAGAGAGTGAAAACAACACAACAGGAGCATGTTGGAGGCTTTATTTGACTGTGTAAAGTCTCTGATTTTGTATGCAAAAAGAATTATTGTGCGACCTACTTGGTTTCAGTTTTTATTAGCTCTTAAAGAGAGAAATGCAAATGGTCATGAAGGGTTAAGAGATGACAGAAGTGTGTATGACAGATATATTCAGAAACATCCAGGGTGCAAGCGGTCCTGCTTTTCTTTATGAATCAGAGGATCAGGTCTGTGTGATACCAGGGAGCTGCCAGCCGATCATTTCTCCAGCATTTTGCGAAAAACACTGTCTTTACAGCACATGGAGTTTGATAATGCACAGCCGGACCAAACAGACATGGAGAATATAACCAATTGAAGCGCATCACTTTGAATTAGTTCATAAATTTAGCTCTTAATTACAGCCCTGTAGTCTCACCAATAAATCACTAAGACCATTCAAACATTTTCATGACATTTAATTAGTAAAAATGGTTTTGATTCCTGAAATGGTTCTTTGGCTCGGCTATCCATCACTGTTACCGGAAAAGCTTTTACACGGCTTGGGGCATTTCTGAAGTTTCTGCTACTATGTGTTTTCAGTATGAAACTGAAAGTGTAATCACTGTGACTGCTTTTGCTTAGTCATTAGAATGGGATGTAAAGAGACATGATGAGAGACCAGGAGCATCCCCTAACTTTCTCTAGATCAGGGGTACTGAATTACAGTTCCAAGAGGTGCGGTCTCTGTATTTCCTTAACAGTGGCGCTCCGGACAATACTTTTTTGGATCAGTTATACATTTTCAGTAATTTGTAAAATAAAAAAAATCTTAAACACTCAAAATAATCATCAAAGATGAGAATTTTGGGCCCCAAGAGCCAAAGCAGTGATGTCTCAGAATTTTTACCAATATTTACCAAAAAGAGTAAATATTTCTCCCAGCTGCATATAAATATAAAAGGTTTGATCAGATGTTGTATCAGGCTATTTTTATTTTTAGACACGTGTGTGTATTACACTTAGAAGACCTTGGGATTGAGAAAACATGCTGGGGGTGCAGGGATTACCTCTTTAAAAGGGACCTATTATGCAAAATTCACTTTTTCACGGTGTTTGGACATAAATGTGTGTTGGCAGTGTGTGTACACAACCACCCTATAGTGATTAAAATCCACCCATTCCTTTTTTTAATCCCCATAAATCATAAGCAGTGTCTCAGAACAAGCCGTTTCCAGATCCCTGGTAATGTGACGTCACAAAAGCCACAGGCCCCGCCCACGAATGTTGACAGACACTGACGTTTAAACATAGACCCGCCCTGAGCGAGTTCACAGTGAGTTGTACAGGGGCAGTTGTGGCCTAATGGATAGAGAGTCGGACTTGTAACCCAAAGGTCATGGGTTCGAGTCTCAGGTCCGGCAGGGATTGTCGGTGAGGGGAGTGAATGTCCAGCGCTCACCCCACCCTCAATACCACGACTGAGGTGAGACCCTTGAGCAAGGCACCGTACCCCCAACTGCTCCCCGGGCGCCGCAGCAATGGCTGCCCACTGCTCCGGGTGTGTGTTCACTGCTGTGTGTGTGCACTTGGATGGGTTAAATGCAGAGCACAAATTCCGAGTATGGGTCACCATACTTGGCCACATGTCACTTCACTTCACTTAACTACAGTCCGCCATTGCTGCACTGAGGAGAATGTCTCCCAAGCGTTTTAGGTGTTCTGTAGCTGGATGGATTAATCCATAAAGCTCTCTTCATTTACTCCCTAAATATGAGCTGCTGAAAACGAGGTGGATTAACTTGGTTTTCCAGGAAAATGCTCCCTCAGTTCTGTCGAAATTCGTTTATGTCTGCGTGAATCATTTCACACCGGACTGGCTTTGTGAACGATTGTCAATACAAAAGGACAATACAAAACAGAGATTGTGCTAAAAATGTGTTACTCAAGGATAGATCAGTACAAACTGTGATCCAGTTTACAGTCTCCAGAGTGATACTGGATATGACAGTAATGAAGGTGAGAGCACTTTATTACAGTTCACCTGAGTTTATTTACGGATATAAAGTTTATTAAGCACCACCTGAAAGGCATAAGCTCTTTATTTATTTGTTTACTGTTAGTTGTAACGAGAGTTTCTGTGTTCTTCGCTATGTTTGTTGGTGATAATACAAGGGAAAGAGAGAGAGAGTTTATGGATAATATTTTAATGCACACTTGCAGTGTTTTATTAAGTGCTTACAGTGATTTTCCAGAGTGAAAACAGATATATAACGCTTCATATTTTGTGTGAAGTACAATAAACATAATAAATACATAATATAGTGGATAAAAACAAGAAGGCAATATAAGTTATAACCGTAATTGAACTAAACTATACCTGTTCTATCTCCATGCAGCATATATTCGCAGTTTCTGATATTATAGTGCGTCCTGACTGAATCCTGTCACCAGAGAATAAGCTCTTGAAGCTCCGCCCTCTTAGGCTGATTTGCATTTAAAGGGACCGCACTGAAACGGCACGTTTTTGCTCAACCACTAAAAGTGGCAATTTTAACATGCTATAAAAATGATCTGTGGGGTATTTTGAGCTAAAACTTCACAAACACACTCTGGGGACACCAGAGACTTATTTTACATCTTGTAAAATGGGGCATAATAGGTCCCCTTTAAATGAATGTGCCTTTGTGATATTCCACCATCTCTTCATTTGTAAAAGTGAAAATACAATGCAGAAGTGTGAAGAAAGGCTGAGTCGACCTCTCCTCAATCATCAGTTTCTTTACTGTACTGTCCAAAAATATGGCCATTAAATATAGTATACTGTTAATTGTTTTAGTTCCAGTGTAGAAAAAATATCAGGAAATCCAAAACTAGTCAGAAGACAAAGTGTATGCCCACTGTACCTGTACAGATGTTCAGTTATGGTGTTTTGTCTTTTGTAGGAGCAAAGAGCAAAACTGACAGTGGTGGAGAGAGAAGAAGAGCCCTTGATGAGGAAACCATGGCAGCCATATACGGTAAGTCAATAGTTGGTGAAAGGAAAATTTACTAAAATCATTTAGTTAAAAAAATAACAGATTTTTGTCTCACTGTCCAGAAGATATTTCCAAATGTGTCCAAAGAGGGTTTGAGGATTTGAACTGGGGAAACTGAGACTTCTTGAAAGCAAAAAAGTTACATTTGATTGAACATATTGTAATATTGTATATTTTTTGAACATTGTAAAGTATGTTCCTTGCTGATTTTATTCAAATGTTCAACAAATAAAAGTTTTTCAAAAGTGACGTGAATGTATTTTCTTGGGTTGAAATATATGTAGGGCAAAATATATTTTTTAAATGCTTTTGAAAAATATATATATTTTTAAATATACAAAAAATGGCCAAAAAAATATTTTTTTAGAAAATATATTTAGGTAAATATATATTTGTTGGCCATTTTTTGTATATTTTGAAATATATTTAAAATGTTATTTTTTTTTACTGTTTGGGGTATGCATTACAACTCCGAGAATGAAGTGACTGAAGCAAAGCAAAAAGCTGATGATGTCTATTACCAGAGACCTTAAATATAGTGACGTCACGGACTGTCGCCTGCCAACAACATTGTTGTGTTTAATCGCTTAATTATCTCATTATCTTCTTCTTTTCATTCATTATCTGCGGCCCAATTCAGAGGCTGCATCCTTCAAAGGCCGATTGTGTCACTGCGGTGTGACGAAGGCGATTTGAAGGCTCCTTCAAATGCGTCTTTAGTTTTCTGTGAAATGAAAGATACAAAGGTCAAGGTTTGAACTAAATTGTCATATACAATATGCTAGTGCAAGTATATAACAATTAGTTCAAACTTTGACCTGTGGAGGGCAGTAATACACTTAGCAGTGTCTACACTGCTGGAATTCAAATAGAGAAGAAGAAGAGAGCTAGTTCAAGATGAGCATTTATTGTTAAAATGTATATAATTTAAAAAATTTTTAGAAGACGAGTGATGGTTTCTCTAGACTCTTATTTCTCGTCTGGTATAGTTTAAAGCCCTTTGAAGCTGCACTGAAACTGTAATTTTGATCTTCAACCATTTGGGATCCGTTGAAGTGCACTATATGGAGAAAAATCCTGGAATGTTTTCATCAAAAACCTTAATTTCTTTTTGCCTGAAGAGAGAAGGACATGGATGGCATGTGGGTGAGTAAATTATAAGGAAATTTTAATTTGAAAGTGAACTAATCCTTTATTATAACTTTCAAAAAAGTCCAGTGCATCAACAGCAGCTGCCACAGTTGCTAGGCGATAAGAACAGTCCCATTTAACAGTCCGACCTTCACTGCCTTTGAAGGATGTAGCCTTTGAATTGTGACACAGCCATTAACTACTTTTTTTTTTACAGTTTAACCAGTCCTACTCAACCCACACCAAGTGGGATTCGAACCATGGTCTCCAGCGTGGGAGGCAGGCACTTTAACGAAGAAGCTTAAGAGCGCAACATTTATCATCGGTCGCTAGAGTGCCTATTGAGATCAGGGGAGTGAGGTTTACACGCACAGCTATTACTGGCCTATGACAGTTATTTGAGTAAGGACTCATATAAACACTGAGTGGTGTTCATTTAACACTGAGGATTCTACAAGCTTCTAGTATCTGCTTGTCACATGTTTTCAAGTATCCAGTTGCTGATTTTGAAAGTGAAAACTGAACACTGCTTTTGCTTAGTCATTGAAAGGGGTGCAAGAGGTAGCCAGAAAGATGAGAGAGCAGAAACATCCACTGACTCACTCTTGACCAATAAGGATAAAGAGAGGCTGGACCTAAATATGCGTATATAATAGTCTCTAGAGACTCTACAAGACATATGCATCACAACTCATTACAAGACTGAAGTGACTGAAGCAAAGCAAAAAGGTGAGTGACAATACTTAATATATACCATTTGTATAACTTGTTTTATGGTGTATACATTTTACCTTAACACCTTTAATCTTATTATTTATTATTCTCAGGTTAGGTTGAGTAAGACAAATCTGACCTAAATCATAAGCATTCAAACAGTACTTACAATTTGTTCAGAAGACTTCTCTGTGGTCTGTTCGTGCTCAAGGGTTTGGTATTAAAAATATTGGTAGACAGTTATTTGCAATTAATGTTATAATAATTTTAATTACAATTTACCAAAAATAATGGCAAACAAAGGTTATTAACAAAGTTAACAAAGCAAAGTTTCAATCAAAGGTGTAATAAGCTGGGTTTCTCGCGTCGAGAGACACTGCTCAATCAGTATCTGTCTGGCCAGTCTTCTCATCAGTCTTTAATACTCAAACAGTTCACTGCCGATGTTAAATTCTCTTCTGTTGTCATCAGCTGGTGAGCTGCCAAGTCTTCCACGATCCTTTTAACGCGTTTCTGACATAGTGTTTTCTCCTGTTAGCTCTCCTCTTGGCTCTTCTCATCTGTGTCCGTCTCCATTTCGTCTGTAAAATATGCCTTATCTACAGCATTAATTTCCTTGTATCTAATACATAAATGTTCTCTACTCTAAGTTACCTAAAATACATTTTGTACTATACACTACAGTTTAATATTTCTTTTTAACATAAACATACACTGTAAGAAAACAGCCATATTCAAACTACTGTAACATGGTTAAGTATACAGTACATGCATACATAATAGCAATTAATATCATTCTTATACAGTGACCATGGACAAACCAGTATGCTTGATTGACACGGGGTCAGATGGGAAGCTGTGTGTGCAGCAGTCAGCTCTACAGATCCTGCAGCAGATCCAGCAGCCAGTGGTGGTGGTGGCCGTGGTGGGTCTCTACCGCACCGGGAAGTCCTTCCTGATGAATCGCCTCGCAGGAAAACAAGCAGGTTAGAACTATACAGGCAAATCTGATAACATCCAAAAGCTTAAGAGAAACATCATACAGTTCAAATTAACGATGACCTCATTTGAATGCATGTAAGCATTCATATAAGCCATTGTGTGTGTGTGTGTGTGTGTGTGTGTGTGTGTGTGAGTGGCATTATCAGGGTTTGCATTGGGCAGCACCATCGAGTCCAAGACGAAGGGCATCTGGATGTGGTGTGTGGATCACCCCACTAAAGCAGGAACCACTCTGGTGCTGCTGGACACTGAGGGACTCGGAGACGTGAACAAGGTGATGTAACCACTAGCAAAACACAAAAACAAGTAGCATTAAATGTCACTAACATTTTAAAGGATCCAAGAATACTTTCACTGTTGGAGCAGAGATACCATTATTCAGATAATATTGCTATGTTAGCAAATATGATCAGCATGCTGTTTTCTTTTCAGAATGAACATGTATTCAAATAATACTTTGCTATAAATAAGAGACAGGGAATGCAAAATAATACCTTCCTAACTGCCATGCACTTTGTTTACTAACTTAACTAAATTAAAAAATGGAGTGAAACACATTTAATTAATATAGATTTCAAACATGTCCATTGGTGACTATCACTAATGTATCTGTTAAAATAGATCCCAATAGTTGTTTCTTGTAGTTGTTTGAGCAGCATTTATTGAGATTAATCTCCATGATTGTCTTTCTCTATCTCAGGGAGACTCAAAGCATGACACCAACATCTTCTGTCTGGCTGTGTTACTGAGCAGCACTCTGGTCTTCAACAGTCGAGGGACGATTGACATCAGGGCTGTAGAGGAACTGCAGTATCCTTCTGACAGTCTAGATACCTATCGGGTAATTTAGCTGACACATTTATCTAAAGTCTTAAGTGAATATAAATGAAATACTCTTTTGTGGTCAAAGCAGGGACGCATCGCTTTTTGTAAGGTGCTGCACCTGTAGACATTTGGAGGCTGCCTCATTAACATTGAATCTTGCAAAGTGTGAATTTGTGAACCTGTTTAGGTGTAGTGATTATACTTTCGCCCATCCAAGGACACTAAGTAAAATAGGGATTTGTATTCAAGTCACCGCTGACGTTGTGATTTTTGTGACTTGGTGACATGTGTGGTTATAAGTACATCAGATGTTAGACTATGGAACGGATCATGTGTTAGTGTTTGACGTCACTTTGTGTTCATGCCTGAACAAACTCTCAGATACGTCACTGAACTAACAGAGTGCATTAAGGTCAAATCATCAGATGAGGATGCCGACGATTCAAGCGAGTTTGTGAAGTTCTCCCCTAGTTTCATCTAGGCTGTGAGGGACTTCACTCTTGAGCGAAAGATCAATGGCAAAGATGCAACAGAGAATGAGTACCTAGAGTTTGCTCTGAAGCTGAAACATGGTAATTTAAAAAAAGATTATTTCCCAATCACAATGAGTTTGTGTGACTAATATCTGTCAACAGGTTTTTCAACAGCTCTTTCGCAATACTATTTTAAAATTCATAATTTATTGAGGTGATACTCATTGTTTAATTATATATGAATTGAGAGGAACTAAAATATGTGCTCATTTTCTTTTAGGCACATCAAAAAAAGTGATGGAATACAACTTGCCCAGGGAGTGCATCCAAACATTCTTCCGTTCCAGAACGTGCTTCACTTTCCCGTTTCCAACCGCCCCAGAGAATGTGTCTCGTTTGGAGAGTTTGGATCATACTGACCTTTCCTCTGATTTCCTGGAGGTCACAGATCGTTTCTGCAAGTTTGTCTTTCATGAGAGCCATGTGAAGAAGCTGAAAGATGGAATCACAGTCACTGGCAGAGGTGATTCAAAATTAAATCTGAAGAGTTTGCATGAACTTACAGAAGACTGTTGTTCAGTAACTTTTCTGTTCCATTTTGTTTGACTTCTTTCCTTCTCTGAAGTTCTGGGTCACTTGGCGAAAACATACGTGGACACCATCTCCAGTGGGGCTGTGCCGTGTCTGGAGAATGCTGTGATTGCTATGGCAATGATTGAGAATGAGTCTGCAGTGAAGGAGGGGCTTGAGGTTTACCAGAGTGGAATGGAGAAGCTGAAGGACTCCTTCCCTCTGGAACTGAAGGATGTATCCTCAAAACACCAACATCTCAGCAACATGGCGACACAAACCTTCATGAAGTGTTCCTTCAGGGACACTGATGGGAAGTACCTGAAATCTCTAGAGGTAGGCCGAATCTCTTTCCAGTTTCAGTTCATTTAGGATAATGCCATGAATTAAACCACCGGGAGAGCAAAGACAGTTGTCATGTGATTCTCATTCACTCTATTGATATTAATAATATTTTAGTATACCCTAAAAAAAAAAAAAACTTCACCTGCCTATAGCCTTAGTAATCCTGAAGAGCTTGATTAGCTTGTTCAGGTGTGTTTGATTAAGGTTGGAGATAAACTCTGCAGGACAGTGGCTCTCTAGGACCGAACTTGCCTATCCCTGGTCTAGGAAGAATGCAGCATCTCTCAGCTTTAAGAAGCATCCATGAAGGAAATGTCCTTAGACACATTATAAAACTTCTACTTACAAGCTACATGTTATGTTTTTAGGAAAACATTAATAAACTCTTTGATGGATACCTGTGCGAAAACGAGCAAGCTTCAAAGAGACGATGTGAGGATCTCTTGTCATCCCTCTCTGAGCCAATGAGGGAAAATCTCAAGCAGGGTTTCTATGCCAAACCTGGTGGCTATGATCTCTTCTGCAAGGATCTGGAGGATATTGTGAAGAATTATAACAGCCAGGCCAATAAAGAAATCAAGGTCTTGTCCATATTACACATCACAGGAATATGATCAATTTCATCCATCATCATTGTAATTATCCATTTTTTGTGTGTATTTCACAAGGCTGAAGAGGTCCTAGAGGAGTTTCTGAAGCAGAAGTCTGAGGAATCAAAAGCAATTCTGCAGGCTGATAAACTGACTGAGAAGGACAAAAAGATTAAGAGTGAGTGTTAAACCTTTAGATCACACCTTCCCTGTTTGTAAATTCTTACCAGATTCCCTTTCAAAGAGGTGCTGAAGTGTTTTAGTCCTTCAAGACACCAAAGAACACGGAAACAGGATGTTGTAATATGTTTCAAAGGTTCAAGAATTGCACCCTGCAATAACTATTAGTGAAGTTCCTAAAGGTAATTTAGGGAGGAGCGAGCGCATCTAATCTTCCAATCAACAGCCAGAGAATATAAGCAGCTGCTCACCTCTCTTCAGTCTCAGCTGTTCCAGCATCCCTCCACCTCCCCAAACTCCACCTTCATCTCAGGTACCTTGCCCTATGTAATCGTATCCTATATTTATTCACTGTGGGGGGTATATCAGAGCTCGAGTTGAAGATGCTTCACCGAGCCCCTCCTCAGTGGACAGCAAGCCAAATTAGCTAACCTAATACCCTAAAGATTATATGGGCAAACAAACTCGTTAAATGCCATTATCATTATGAATCAAGATAAATGTGATCTAGATGATCACTAACTCTTCTGGTTCATGGTTCTAACTCATTTAAGGCCAGAACTACATTAGGCAAATGTGAAAAATGAACATTAGCAAAATTCAACATTATTATGTTATTGAAAGCACACCAGATTAAAACTCTTTTAGTAAAATATCCATTTGTTCTTCTTGAAGCATCCATTAGTATGTTTCGAAGCATTTAAAAAATATATATATTTATTATAAGAGTGTACTTCATTATAGAACAGTGAATAGTATTTAAAATATATTACCCTGCAAATTTTGTACCTTTACAGTAAAACGGAGCCCTTAAATTCATAGTTTGAGTCTCTATCTCTGAAGCATCTGTTTCCCTCCTTTTCTTTTTTTCACTGAATGACCAGAGGAAATAGAGAAAGCAGCCCTCCTGCAGCAGGAAATTAAAGCTAAAGAGAAGAAGCAGCGACAACTCGAAGAGAAGATGGAAGCAGAGAAACAGAGTAATGAAGAGAGGATGAGACAGATGAAGGAGAAGATGGATGAGGAGTTGAGGCTCCAGAGAAAGGAGGCTGAGCATGTTATGGACAGTAAACTGAGGGAACAGGCTGCTCTGTTGGAGAAGGGATTTAAGGAGAAAGCAGACATGATGAGACAGGAGATGGAGGAGTTCAAGAGACAGAATGCTGAAGCTGAGAGTAACAGAGCTAAAGAGTTTGCAGCAATATTAGAGAACTCCAACAGGAGACGTGAGGAGTTTATGGCTATGATGATGCAGCAACACAGAGAGCATGTGAGGACCATACAGCAGATGGGAGAGCACCCTCGTCAAAACGGATGTTCTATAATGTGAAATGCATTAATTCTGTAATCATAATGTAATTACAGTATAATGCTAAAATAAAACACTAATTGATCTCTTCTATTTACACAAACTTTAAACTTTAGTAAGAGCCTTGATATGATAAAACAGAACATTTCAATTTCACTTCAGAAACATGTTTTGTGTCCAGTGCAAATAACCTATATTCTATCATAATTACATGTTTAAGAGTGCTAAATAAATGAATTGTATTCTAAAAAAAAATCTGTGTGTGTATGTATGTGGTTTTTGTGTCAGACAAGTAATTGAGACAAATAATGAGCTTGTAACAAACCACGGGAAGGCATACAATCATAACTAACGTGTTTAACACTCAATTTAAAAAAAGGATATTATGGGGGGGAAAAAAGAGGAAAAATAATTAAAGTTTCAAAACTGCAATAAATATTTCATGTGTTTTTAAACATTCAATATTATTAGAACCCATAGACTTACACAACTTCAATGGATCCTTCATACTTTATCAAGTGCATTTTATATTTACTTAGAGTCTCAGACAAATAATCAGTTTAATTTCATTTTCAAGCTTCAAACAATTGAACAGAAAATAAAAAATGTAACCTGTCACCTTGGTAACAGCACTGCACCCTGTCTGAGTAAAAATGCACTTACCTGAGAGGATTTTTTATACATCTCTGAAATATATGATTGTATTTGTGAAAACAATCTTTTATTGTATCATTACATAAATATTAGTCAATTTTAAAAATTAATAGCCATAATATGGACTTTTGTAGATGCTAGCTAGCTTAACACACAGTACCACTCAAAGCTCACTTAAAGGTGACGCATTAAACGCTTTGCAGAATTTCTATTCACTGGAATCTGTAAATGTAATGTAGATTTTGATCACATCAAGTAACTGCCAGTAGTTTCCTGATGATCCTCTGGTCACCATTGACAGCTGGTGTACCATGAGACAGTAAGAAAGTCCTCAGTTTCTTTGTTTGCACACTGCTCTGCAGATGGAGCCCCTTGTCTTGTCATTTATAAGATCCCTTTGTGAGGCTGACTTCAGTTTCTATGTGGATAGCATGACAAAGCAAATTCTGAGGCGATACAAGCAACTGTTACGTGTATGGTGCTGTAGAGACGAGGCGTACACGGAGATCCACAATATCGGGTATTTTAATCAAACGAAGGAGAATAACAACCAATACACATATAAACTAACATTAAGAACAGACAAGGAGTGAAGGGAGTGAGTCCATATATATAGGGAGTGCTGACGAGGAAGTCCAGGTGATGATGATCGGTGATGATGGGGAGATGACGAGGGAAGTGAGTGCAGGTGTGGAGACAGGAGGATCATGGGAATTGGAGTCCAAGGAACAAGGGATCTGTGACAGCAACAGAGTGAATGACAGCATCAGCTTAAAAAAATGCTTAGTCAGATTCATGTACATCGTTTTGAGATGCAGTGAGGAATAATTCTGGAAGAACTTACCTAATTTAGGTAAATTTACCGACTTTAATTTCATTTTGAGGATCAACTTGATCAAGCCGATGATTGTGAATGTTTTTTTGTGTTTATTGTGGATGTTTTTTTTCATTCTTAAGTTCTGTATTCTAATAGCGATACAGTGTCTGTGAATATTAAACCGTAAAAAGACTGTTTAAATATGAATCCTGCAAGTTTTGTGTGTCTCAGTGTGAATTAATGGGGCAGATCGATGTGCGATTTCGTTTATTACACATAACTTACATTAGTAAATTGCCATGGCTATTCCCTAACTATATTGCTATACTGAGATGAGTGAAATCGACTGAAATACATAATAAACACTGAAATAAAATGTGTTAGCAACGTATTAAACTGCACATTAAAGTTTAGGCTCTATAATATAACAAATATAATATATATGTCATAGAGATTATATGAATGTTTAGACAATTTCTTTGACCTGTTTTGAACAGATTATAAAGTGTTTACTGTGAAATAGCCTAGTGCCATATCAATGAAGCTTTCGTTCACAATGAATGATGAAAATTCAGCTTAGCATCACAGAAATAAATTATATTTTAAAGTATATTAATAGAAAACCAATACTTTAAATTGTAATAATATTTCACAGTACTGCCTTTTTTGTTTTTCCTATATTTTTGATCAAATAAATGCAGGCTTAATGAGCATGAGACTTCTTTCAAAAACATAAAAAAATAGTAATGTGTCCAATCTTTTGACTGGTACTGTCATTTAAAATATTATAGACCGATACAAAATGTTCTTCACATGATGTGCAATAATACATGCATGCATGAGATTAAAAAAAAATCATGTTTTCTGTTAAGAGTGGACATTATATTAACGTTAATTCAATTGTTGATATGATCCTGTTATCAGCATGCTAACAGAGGGTTTTTTCTTTTATCTCATAGTTTTGAGAATCATAGTGACCAGATATTGGCCCACATTGGACTGCATGATGTGAGATCACTGACTGGAAGCAGTCTTTTTTTTCTCCAGTGCAAAGAAACACCTAGGAAATGCCGGGTATGTGATGTTGACATATATCTTTGAAAAGGATTTATTTCCAGGTATAACTGTGCTCAAAATGTGCCTTTGACTCTCAGTTATATTGTTAACTATATTCTAAATAAACTACAACATAAAATACTTTGTCCTGATGCTCTTTCTTTCCTCTCACATACCTGACTGAAAGGCGTACTATGCGACTTATTATGTGGGTCATTGTCTCCTCAGGTGTGAATCACAGCTAGACAATTTTCACTATTTTCAGACCGATATTCAGCAATACGATATATCACGATAATGAATATGCACAATATTGTTATCGTGGGAACTTCAAAATACTGTGAATAATTATTATTTTGAATTATTAACATTATTATAATACATTTTAAGAATACTTTACCCATCAGCCGTATAAAATGCACAACACCGCCGTGTGCTGCGTCAAAAGAACATGCGCACTCAGATGTAAACAAGACCGACGTGCACGAGAAGCATGGCAGAATGAGTGAAAGACGAGCTGAATGAAAGTGCACGTTCACTATCTGACAGCAGAGGGTGCCGATGGAACAGCAGAAGTGCAGCGGTTACCCCGGAAACACCGTAAACGAAGCAGCTGCGCTACTGAGCAGTAATTAAAATTATTCAAACAGCCATTCAATTTTTTAGATTCGCAATGTTGTTCATCACAACACCAAATACTTTAGACTTAATACTTTAGATAATAAGTCTTTAAGTATTTTTATTTTCAAACTTAAACATTTTTATATTTTAATCTGGACTACATCATGGCCTAATGATTGAAAATGTTCTGATTATTTGTTATTGTTCAGTAAAACTTAGTGAAATAAGGCTTCATTAGTTAACATGTTAATTAATTATTACCAAACTGACAATGAAAAATATTTAAAGCATTATATAATGAAGAATTTATTAATCTTAGTTAATGTTAATTTCTTAGTTAATGTTTAATAACATTACTAAAACCAAAGGTTGTAACTTATTTAATGGACCTGAGCTAAAACTAACAATGATCAGTTGTATTTCTTAACTAATGAATAATATCTTCTGTAAATGTAGCTATTGCTTATTCTTAATCTTAGTTAATGCATTAATAGTTAATGCATTAATTAAGGTTAAATTATGAGACCTTATTGTAAAGTGTTACCTGTTCTTTATAATTCTTTTGCAAAATCTGTTTGAGAACAATTTTACTTTATATTTTTGTGTATTGCGTTATTGTATTTATTTAAACATCAAGAGTTCTTGTTGTTAAGAAAAAGAGTTCTTAAACCTGTTATTGTTACAGTGCTGGTGTGGTAGAGATGAGAAGTTCACGGATATCCACTATAAGAGTATTTATTAACATAACGAGGAGAGAGTACACACAACAACACTTAACCAAACTATACAAACAGAAGGAAAGACCCAACTGCTGGACATCCACTATCAGTATGAGTATGTTCCTGATCCCTGAAACCCCAATGGCTCACCAAGCTGAGGACCGGCTTCGCCATCAGCGGCAGAGTGGCGGACCGTTGGAGAGGTATGTGGAGGAGTTTCTGGAGGTCTCCTATTTGGTGGGTTGGACAGATGCTTGCCTCAATGCTGTTTTTCTGATGGGACTGGACAGGGACATGATTCGCTATTGCGAACCTGCCTGTAATTTCTCCCTAGTCGATTCCATAAATTTGATTCTCTTTTTAAATAGTTCCAATTTCGAAGTTGATGTAGTTACAGAGAATCAGCGTGTCCCTTGTCCAGCCCCATCAGAGACTCACCAGGCATCGCCAGCTCACCATACCCCAGAGCCCTGCACATACCGCTTCAACGGTACCGCCCATGCCAGATTTCCAGTCTTCGTAAGACCCTCTCCAGTCTCCGCTGAGACCTCTCCAATCTCCGCCGAGCCCACTCCTGTGCCAATGGGGGTTCTTATTGAATACGAGGGGATGGACTGGCCAGTCTCAGCCGCCGAGCCAGAATCTCCAGTCTCAGCCGCCGAGCCAGCCGCTCCAGTCTCCGCCGCCGAGCCAGCCGCTCCAGCCTGTCGCGAGCCTGCTCCTGCCCTCTCCGAGCCCTTTGAAGCCCACAAATCCACTCCTCTCCGTGGTCTCCCCAAGACTTCCCTACACCTCCCAAAGTATTTTTTTTGGGGGGGGGCCAGGTACCCTTGGGTGGGGTACATGTGGGCGCCACACATGTGGGTAGGCTTCCAACACCGCCATGGCAGCCCACGTCTCCTGACCCGCCGTGGCCTGCCAAGGCCCCTGACCCGCCTTGGCTCATGGACCCGCCCTGGAGACCTCCACTCCAGCCCACTCCTCTCCCTGCACCGGCATGAGGTCTCCAGGGCGCCCACCCCCCCTCCCCGTAGTTACATCTACGGCGTGAGGCCACGCCTACCGGGAGGGGGGGGTAATGTCACAGATCCCTTGTTCCTTGGACTCCAATTCCCATGATCCTCCTGTCTCCACACCTGCACTCACTTCCCTCGTCATCTCCCCAACATCACTCATCACCTGCACCTGGACTTCATCATTAGCACTGCCTTTATAATGGACTCACTCCCTTCACTCCTTGTCTTTCCTACTGTCTGTATAGTTTGGTTAAGTGTTGTTGTGTGTACTCTCTCCTCATTATGTTAATAAATACTCTTATAGTGGATATCCGTGAACTTCTCATCTCTACCACACCAGCACTGTAACAGTTATACTATGAAAACACTTTTTTTGCAACTTATTTCAATATTGTGATAATACCGTATACCGTGATAAAAGCTTCAGCAATTATCACATGAAAATTTGATACCATCACATACCTAATCACAGCATTTGTCAGGATTATTCACGCCTCCTCGCATACTGTCTTTCTAAACAAATGTGTCTTACAAAATTTAAATCAATATATTTTTGTGAATGAGTAGTTATGATGGTTTTCACATCATTTTGAATAAAAAATTATAGAATTCAACTTTCATTACACAGAAGTCTTGTGGACACACATTTAGTATTTGTGGTTTTTTTGTATTTTCAATAACCACACATAAACGTTATTCTCTCAAAATTCAAACATAATTTTAACCCTGAGGGTTAAAACAACCTACTGATCGGATTGAAAACCGAAACTGGAAAGGGCTGTGCATGTGCAATGATGTAAAAAGGGGCGTTTTTACTGTTTGATAAATATATGTGCTCGTCATCTCCTAATCAGGACCAGAAATAGATAAATAATAAGTCTGCACTTTAAAACAAAGATAAGAAGCAATGTAGGAGAATAGTATCAAAGTCTTTATATACAGTAAGGGACTGTGATAGTATACTCATCAGAGGGAAACTCTGTATATTTGCACAGTGTGCTCATGTAAAAAAAACAACAATTCTTCTAAGAATTTTGCGATATATAAATGCACATCAACCCGATCACTTTATTTAGCGTTCATGTAGACACAACATTCAACCAAAAGATGTCCATGTAAACATAGCCACATAAGTGTACTTAACTGCTTACTCGTAGCAATACAGAAAACCCCTTGCTCACAAATATTACATGCAAAAAATATTGCAAAACAGTGCCACGGCGAAACTAGAACTAGACTAAAAACTAGGGATATGCCCGAATACTAAATCCGTATTTGGAAAGGCACTGAAAATTTAAAAAACGTATTCTGCTGAGCCCCTAAAAGGACATGGTTAGGCTCGTTGTGGTAGCCTGTTACATTACAGTACATCATATTTCTCTTACCATATGAAGAAAATAAGGAGAGATGACTGATAGGACAATGGCAAATGATTTGCAGATCTTGAGTGCCACTGACAAATATCTAATCTTGTAAAATGTGTGGTTATTACTGCCGTTCCCTATTCACAGAGTACGTGTGATCACAAATCTCAAAAATGAAAGTAAAAAGTTAATGTGCATTCAAAAGCAATTTTAGTACCCCGCACATTATAAACGCATCATAGAAAGCAGTTTAGCTATTTTTGTAATAACATAAAAAGGGCACTGTTAGTTGGAATCCAGATATTGGTGCAAAGAAGAGCATAACATTACTATGGCGTGACATAACTGAAGAGACAAATTAGAATATTATTATTAATAGAATAGAGTTCTGCATGACAAAACAAAGCACATTTAAAATAATTACTGAAGAATTGTAAAATGTTAGAAATTTGTATTATTAAAAAGAAGAAAAAAATTATTTCCCTGGATATGGGTGGGCAAGCTGTCAATCTGGCCCAGGCCCATTTATAGCTCCGCCCCTACTTCAAAGCAAGCATTGTTGGGGAAATATTCATGAAAATATGAGGAAAAGAAAATGCCACAATGTCTCTTTATTCACTTATTTATTTATGTAGGATAAAGAGATAAAGATCAAGGATCAGTAACAAGATACACTTAAAGGTGCCATCGAATGTTTTTTTACAAGATGTAATATAAGTCTAAGGTGTCCCCTGAATGTGTCTGTGAAGTTTCAGCTCAAAATACCCCATAGGTTTTTTTAAATTCATTTTTTTAACTTCCTATTTTGGGGCATCATTAAATATGAGCCGATTTAGGCTGCGGCCCCTTTAAATTCTCCTGCTCCCCTCCCCCAGAGCTCGTGCTTGCCTTAACCAGCATAAACAAAGTTCACACAGCTAATATAACCCTCAAAATGGATCTTTACAAAAAGTTCGTCTTGCAGCATGTCCAATCGCATAAGTATAGTGTTTATTTGGATGTTTACATTTGATTCTGAATGAGTTTGAGGCTATGCTCCGTGGCTAAAGCTAACATTACACACTGTTGGAGAGATTTATAAAGAATGAAGATGTGTTTATGCATTATACAGACTGCAAGTGTTTAATAATGAAAATAACGACGGCTCTTGTCTCCATGAATACAGTAATAAATGATGGTAACTTTAACCATATTTAACAGTACATTAGCAACATGCTAACAAAACATTTAGAAAGACAATTTACAAATATCACTAAAATATCATGATATCATGGATCATGTCAGTTATTATTGCTCCATCTGCCATTTTTCGCTATTGTTCTTGCTTGCTTACCTAGTCTGATGATTTAGCTGTGCACATTCAGACGTTCTGCCCTTGTCTAATGAACATGAGCTGGCATATGCAAATATTGGGGGCATACATATTAATGATCCCGACTGTTGCGTCAAAGTCGGTGTTATGTTGAGATTCGCCTGTTCTTCGAAGGTCTTTTAAACAAATGAGATTTACATAAGGAGGAAACAATGGAGTTTGAGACTCACTGTATGTCATTTCCATGTACTGAACTCTTGTTATTTAATCACAAAGAATCCCACCAGAAAAAGAACACAACAGCTTATATAGGACAGGAGCATGGCGAAGCATTCTACAATATGATTGGTTCTTCATATGTCAAACCCTTCTGTTACTAGGTAAAGCAAAATATGCCCACATCATCTGTTTTTAGTTGTTTGTTACTCAGAATCTCATGGGCTATTATAGATAGTTGTTTAGTTTCATTTCCTCTTTACTTATATTTGGACATGATTCAGACACACACTGATTTAGGCCCAAGTTTTGAGGGCATTTCTAGACTGCACTAATTTTATATAGTTTCCCCCTATATTTTATACAAATACATTAAAAAAAAATTTCATTGACAATAAATAATTGAGTTGATGGCAACAAACTACCAAGTGTCTGCTTTCAATCGGGACCACAATAATGAGTGTAGCGCACAAGCTTAATGAACTCTCTATTTTCATTTGTGTGACATTTCTTCATTTTTTTTTTTTTTAAAAGATGGGGTGGTCTGGGGAAATTTTTAACTTCTCCAGTCAGTGAGAACTGTGAGATCATGGTCACTTTATTTAAGTTGAAGATTACGCCATCAATCTCTATAGGAAGTTGTGGCCTACTGAAACTCAATGTGGTAACCTTCAAACGTGAAATGGAGAAAAAAAGTTCTCACACATCAACATGGTTAAAGATGTATGTATTTTTACACATCGGCTCTCACATCACTGCACATGTCATTGTACTAATACACCTGTTCAGAAGAGTTTGTCTTGTCACATTTGTGGACTGAAACTGAAAATGATTCGGTTCTGTTTGTGCTTGTGTGCTACTCTGGTTGGTGAGTTTGAAATGTTTTCTGACTTTAGTTCTTTTTGCCACAGATTTTGTATGTTGTTTTCCTCTAAATGTCCTTTATGTAACAACAATGAAGCTCAGACAGCAGTATTAGTTTTCGTTGGAGACATTCTCACCTGAAATAAATTTGTGTGGAGCTCGAATGAACTTCAGTTCAGTTTTATTCAAAATCGCCACAAAAATAGAATTACTTTTAACCTTCTACTTTAGTAAAACAACATTATTTAAACGTCTTACTCTGTGTCTGTCTGTTCTTCAGGTGTGTTTGGTGTTACAGATGAGATGAATTCAGTGACAGTGATGCAGGGGGACTCGGTCACTTTACACACTGATAGAGAAATGAGGAGTTATGATCTGATCCTCTGGAGGTTTGGACCTGAAAACACTTTAATAGTTGAAATCAATGTAACAGACAGCAGAGTGAATGTAAATGATGATTATGATGCGAGATTCAAAGGCAGAACGCAGGTGGATCATCAAACTGGATGTCTGACCATCACAAACACCAGAATTGAACATGCTGGACGTTATGAACTACAGATTTACGGCATGAAGAAGTTTTTCATTCTCATTGTCTATGGTCAGTTAATCACAGTTTTATCAGTTTCATATTTTATTTCCCCACAAATATTAATCCACACACCATATTTCTTCTGTTGTGAGTGTTTTGGGTTATTCTTTTCTAATTTAATCTCAAATGGTTTAATTTAGTATGTACTATCATAAAGGCATTTGAAGGTCTTACTTTGTGTCTGTTTGTTCTTCAGGTGGGATTGGTGATAAAGATGAGGTGAAGTCACTGTCTGTTATGAAGGAAGACTCTGTCACTTTAAACACTGATAGAGAAATGAGAAATAATCTGATTCTCTGGAGGTTTGGAAACTATTTAATAGCTGAAATCAATAAAACAGGAGACAGCAACGCTGTCTATGATGATGTTCTTGATGGGAGATTCAGAGACAGACTGCAGGTGGATCATGAAACTGGATCTCTGACCATCACAAACACCAGACCTGAACACACTGGATTGTATCAACTACAGAGCAATCATATGAGGAAGTTTTTCATGCTCAGTGTCTATGGTGAGTTTAACATCAGTTTTACCTCTCTTTTAGTGCTTTATTACCAAATTTTTTTTAAATGCAATTTTCCAAGTTTCAGATTTTATGCTCTATTGTGACCAGTCTTGATTATTCTGAATGTTTCTTCCTCAGTCTGTAAAAACACTGTCGTCTTCTTCTCTACCAAGCTAACACATTTTTGTTCTAAGAACATTTTTCAAACATTTTGTTTTGGTTATAGAAACATTATAAATGTGCAGTTTTCTTGATGTTAGAGGAACATTTTTCTTTAAATGTTAGTACGATGTTCCCGAAATGTTCTTTCAACTTCTAGGAATGTTGATTTGTAACATTCCAAGAACATAAAATGTCCAGTTTCCTTAATGTTAATATAACATCATTTAAAGGTTAGTACAATGTTTCTGAAACATTATTTTAAACATCAAAATATCTGCTGTTAATAAGCAGAATGACTGAAGAAAAGAGAAACAAGAACAGGAACTACATCTGATTCCAGCCACTGCTTTAGATGAAATCAACTCAAGTGTATGGTGACAATTAAAAAACTAAATAGAAATAGAATTCAGCTGTATAATTTATTCATGTCGCAATGCATGCTGGGAGTCATGAATGAGCTCATGAATGGTACTCATCATGCACTGCAGCATTAGTTAATAACTTCCTGCTCATAATTTCCAGAACATCCAGTTGTCACATTAATATTGCATTGTCAGAAAGACAATATTTAAACAAATTAATAAGAAAGCACGTTTCTGATCAGTAATTACACTTCAGATGTAAACATTGAATCAGACCACTTGATGATGACATTAACTAACAGCATCATCTGATGTTGTTCTGTCTCAACTTTCTCTGCTGCAGTGTTTTAAGAACACACTGTTAAAGCAGCCAGAGAAGAAACAAGGATGAAGAGCCCAACTACATGAAACACTGATCACCATACTGATGACTTCACATGTTTGTTCCTCTTTCCTTCAGTATGTCATCACTAATGGCCAATCATGACTTAATTATCTAATAATCTCCAACACTGCTTCAGTTTAACACAGCAGTATTCATGAAACACAGGGGATTTTGCTATGTAGCATCCAAACTTCAGCCATTCTAAGACAGAAAGTTAGTGATCCTCAATATTGTGAAGGACATTCGAAGAATGTTTTCTGCCAACATTATAAGAACATTCATTGAAAACTAATGACAATATGTGGTTATTTCATGAACATTGTTTTGAAAGTTCCTAATTCTAAAACTTTCATAAGCTTTACGTGAATTTAAGAGGAAAGTTAGGAACAATAACTATGGGACAGGCTACAAAACTTTCCCACTATCCAAGGATGTTCTTTTAAAAAGCACACACAACCTTATTCATTTCAAGTTAGTTGTCATTCTAAACGCTTAGAAGATGTTTCAAGAATGTTGTTCTAAGAACCTTTTCTCCCAACATTATGAGGATGTAACACAGTTTGTTAATGTATGGGAAGAAGAAGGCGGGAACATTTAACAGACTTTAATAATAATATAAAATAAAACAACAACAAAACAAAAGTAAAATGCCCACACAAACATATCATAAAATCCAGGTCCTCTCTTGTCCTTCACTGTCGTCGCTCCTCCTTTTATGCTTCCAGAGCTCCTCCGTGAGAGATACGAGACCGGTGTCTAGCGCAGGTGACGCTCTTTAGCAATCACGCAACCAGCCTCGTGCCGTTCCCTCACAGCTCTCGCCCCACCCTGCTTGTCACAGAGGACATTTAAAAAACCTTCTTTAATGTATAAATAACGTTTTTGTGAAGACCAGATAACACTGAACAAACTGTATTAATGTTTCTAGAAGAACGTTTGTTCATAACTTTGAGAGAACCTTGCCAGAACTTTAGCCAATGTTATGAGAACGTTCCCTGTTAGCTGGGTAATTGAATCATCTACTATGCGTCTACATTATCTTAATTTATCCTCATGTAATCTTTGTTCTCTCATGTTTTCCAGCTCCTCTGCCTGTTCCGGTCATCTTCAGTCACTGTCCTCAAACTCCTTCATCGTCATCAATGTCCAAATATTCATTGCTGTGCTCAGTGTTGAATGTGAGCCATGTGACTCTCTCCTGGTACAAAGGAAACAGTTTATTGTCCAGCACCAGTGTGTCTGATTTCAGCATCAGGCTCTCCCTGCCTCTGGAGGTGGAATATCAGGATAAAAACACCTACAGATGTGTGCTGAACAATTCAATCACTGATCAGACTCAACATCTGGACATCACTCAACTCTGTTCAGGTACGTTACAGCTGATATTAGTTGACGTCGGCAGTTATATTAGCATTCATTCACTGAGCTGATCTCAGTTTCATGCATTTACTCATCAGACTCTGTCCGCGGTTATGATGCTGTTGAAGCTGTGATCCGATTGGTCGTCACTGTGCTGGTGGGCGTGGCTGCCATGGCTGCTGCTGTTGTGCTGGTTTATGACATCAGATCCAGAAGAGCTGAACTGGATCAAGCTCAAATTCCCACAACAGCAACCTAAATGATGATGTAATTTCTTCTTCTTCTTTTTTTAATCATTGATGAATCTTCACTTATTTAGAATGGCTTTATATATTCTTCTGCTGGTGTCGATGTGGCTTTACCAGCAGCTCAGAAGATGATTTGAGTATGAACAGCAACACATTCTCTCATTAATGTTTGTCAATTAGTGTTTGTCATGATAAATACTGATGATTACCAAAGATTGCTTTGCTCACACTGTAGATTAGATAGTATAACATGCTTTTCTTTTTAATCTTTCTCCCCACAATCAAATCTCATTTGTTGACCACTGCTACCTGTTTGCCATTTGTATCTGCTTGCCCCGATCAATAAAATTCTCATTCTGAGTTTCATGTCTTAACTTTTTATTACATTATGTTGAGCGCCCCCTTGAGGATTACATTTGTAAATCCCTTTTAGGGCCTGTTTACATCTGGTCACTCAATGCATTTTCTCTGGTGGGATAGCTATCCGATTGTGAAAAGACCAGGTGCAAAATGCTTTTGAGACAAATTTAAATCTGATAATTCAAACCACTTCAGGAGGTGTTGTGAGACGCATTCCAGATGAAACAGGTGCTTGTACCATGAAGCTGGTTTAGGTGGATAGCCAGGTATCTTTCAGTTTAGTTTGCGCCAATCCTGGAAAAATGCTCGCTCAAATTTAGATAAAGCCCCAAACAACTATTTTTGTTGTATTCTACTCTTTAAGGCCTTTCAAATGACATGACGATATGAACTGTATGATGTTTTTAACATTAAAGTACATACTACAAAATAAGTATTTCATAATTTATGTAAAAAACTATTTATCAGCAAATAACTCAGCACTACTTAGGAGTTAATCAAAGTGGCCACATTCATTGTAAAGTTCAGACTCTAAGCTTTTTAAATGTCACCTCTTTTTTGTTGATCAAGGCAACAGTAAATGAAAAATATGATTATTAATTTTTCATAGCTAGGTGGCGCCAGCGGTACACTCTTGTTTAGAAGGAAGACTCGGCAATCATTAAGAGATGATCAAAATGGTTTGATGTATTAACACTAGAACCGATACGGGGTAAAATTTACCCGTGGCTGTTTTTCAAATTTACATATCAGATTTTCAATAAAATATCCAAGTCTCCCAGTCATTGACTTTCACTAAAATGTTGTATTTACAATCCCCAGTTAAAAAGCATGGTGATTTAATATTGCTCATTATTGTCTATTTAGGGTATTTCAGTAATTTAAATAACATAGGTAATCTTAAAGGGTTAGTTCACCCAAAATGAAAATTCTGTCATTTATTACTCACCCTCATGTAATTCCACATCCGTTAGACCTTCATTCATCTTCAGAACACAAATAAAGATATTTTTGATGAAATCCCATGGCTTAGTGAGGCCTAATTTGCACTTTCAGTGTCCAGAAAGCTACTAAAAACATATTTAAAACAGTTCATGTGACTACAGTGGTTCAACCTTAATGTTATGAAGCGACGAGAATACTTTTTATGCACCAAAAAAAACAAAATAATGACTTTATTCAACAATATCTAGTGATGATTTTGAAACACTGCTTCATGAAGCTTCGAAGCTTTACAAATCTTTTGTTTTGAATCAGTGGTTCGGAGCGTGTATCAAACTGCCAAATAAGTCACATTGACTTATTGACACATTGAAATTTCGAAACACTTATGACGTAATGAAGTCTTGTTTACTGAAATCATGTGACTTTGGCACTCTGAACCACTGATTCGAAACAAAAGATTTGTAAAGCTTCAAATTTTAAAGTGTATAATAACTTGCGTGAATACAGGCCTCACTGAGCCATCGGATTCTATCAAAAATATCTTCATTTGTGTTCTGAAGATGAACGAAGGTCTTACGGGTGAGTAATTAATGACAGAAATTTCATTTTTGAGTGAACTAATCTTTTAATATGTGATTAATGACATTTTATTATAACATTACACCACCCAAATATGTATTTATTTCCTATTATCCACAGACTTCGGCTTTAAAGGGTTAATGTTATTTTAAGTGATCTCCGAAAAAAGTCAGACATCATTAGTGAAACCAACATCTGACAAAGAAGGCTATACTTAACATGTGACAGGCAGTGCATGAGACAATAACAGGAGACTTAACACAGTTGTTTGATGGACTCGTAGAAAAAGAAGCACGTGAGAGAAAAAAAGATGGTAAGCACTGATAACAATTTAACAGGCTAGCGAAATGCTAACGTGTTGTGCTAGTGATAGTGATTTTAATTAAAAACAGCAATGTCGGATTAATGTGATATATTAGGCATTATTAGACAATATCAGATATATGGTGGTGAGAAAGTAGTATTTATTAATATAAACAACAAATAATGATAGTAAATAGAGATTCAAAACAAAGCTATTGCTTTTTTAAAGTCAAGTATTATGGTTGGCTAAGAAATAGATCATTAAAGCATATAAAGGCAAGTGAATAAAATCATCAATATGTTGCAAAAAATCAAATGTTCAGAAAATAACTCTTTGGGACTAAAACTGAAGAAAATGTCTTCCGGCTTTATTCTAAAAGATCTCCTGCTACTAACAAATGAAAGCTGAATTCATGTGAAAATGTGACGATATCTGCTGCTGAATCTTCTGCTTGTGTGTTCACGTCGTGCACCAAATCTTCTCATTGTCAGTTTCTGATTGTCCCGTTTCTTTCCTAAAAGCATCAAATCATCATCCTCTTCACTCTCATGTTTGCATGTCAAATCTACAATGATGATCATAAATCTCACCTGACATGTCTCATGTAGATGTGAAAACCTCCTAACAGACCCAACAGAACCATCAACTGAAAACACCAGATCAGCACAAACACCACAGACACTGAAGACACTGAAAAAAAACACATCACAAACACATCAGTCAGTCAGTCAATCAATGTTGAGTTGATATCTGTAGATTAACAGAAATAATCTCACCAGGACAGTGTTTCACACTAATGGTCTTCTGTCCTTGACTGACGTGGTTCTTCACACTGCAGGTGATGTTTCCATCAGTTCCCTCATCCAGAACAATGGAGCTGATTGCATCCATCAGTGAATCTCCATTCAGAGTCCAGCTGTAGAGGAGCGGATCGCCATCAGAGGAGCAGGACGCCCTCATCTCCCCACTGGAGGAGCAGCTGATTGACACTTCCACTGAGCCAATAGGAGCTAAAGGGTGGGACACATGACAGTCACATGACAAACACAAGAGAATATTGTTTTTTCACACTACTCACACTATTACCGAGGCCTGTTGCATGAAGCTAGCTCAACAAACTCTGAGTTTCAGAGTAGGTTTGGAGTTGAAGTCAAACCTGTTTTAGATCAGGGGTCTACACCATGAAGACAGTTTAGGTGGATAGGCAGAAATGGTTCTGTTTGTGCCATTCCCTGGGTTTAGGCACCATAAAAGTGGCTCAGATTTTAGCAGTGTTCATTGCTATAGTAATTTATGCTCCATTGATAAACTGATCCAGTGCGGATTATGTTTCAGGTAAGAGATCTCAAACTGAAACTGGACCAATCAGCTGTGAGCAAAGTGACACATCTGATTCAATAAAGTATACTGTACTAATATAGCAATCATAGCCTGAGTTGACAGAAAAAGTTGATGATCAGCGTCATGGTACAAACAAAGCCAGATTGGACTGTTTTGGTTTATCAACTCGAAACTAATCCTGTAATTCTGAGTTTGTTCAAACACCATCATGGTACGAGCCCCAGGTTAAGCGGTCTTACAAAGCTCGGTATAAACGTTCTCTGTCAACTCAGGTTTGATCCAAACTTTGCGATTAACTCTGAAGCGCGTGCACAGGATTTTGCACCCAGGGGCTTTTTTGTTGGTATTGGGCTGTTACATCTATCTACCAAATCTCATGCTTGTCCGTGAAAAGTAGCGCGAAGCGCGCTTAATTGAAATATTGTAGGTGGCGCTATCGAGCAATTTTACCACACCTACTACTGAAACCCGTATCAGACGTACATTTTCACCACTTCTGACACGTGTGCAAAGCTTCAAAAACCAATCCATCTTCATGAGCCCGAAAAACCAGAGTTTGCTCAAACTAATTTTGAACTTATCCAAGTAGAAACTGAAACCGGCTTCATGCGACAGGCCACAGGAGTACGTAGTGTGTTTACTGTGTGCTACATGAATAAAAACTTACACAGAGATTCAACTGATTCATTTGCATCTCTGGAGAACATGACATTGTAATGAGTATGATGAGAGAGTTTCTGTACCTTCAACATTGATCTGAAGACCAATTGTCAATCCCCTACCCCTTACCACATCTGGGGCCCGGTAAGATAGAGATAAGTTGTAATTCCCCGAATCAGCTCTGATTACACGGTTTATTAACAGGAAATTTCTGGAATAATATTCCACTCTGTTAAGAACATGATCACATTCATTTCCTGTCATGCCAGAATTTGTTCTACAAACTGGCTCATTTTGTGTGTTGTCTATTTTTGAAAATGTCCAGTTACTTCCAAACAGGTCATTAATCTGCAGATATAGTGGGTATCCCAGAGCTGCATAACAGGGACCTTTCTCAAAATCCCAGCAGATCTGCTCCAGACCTGGAAACAACAACAACAACAAAAACAGGAGACAAATATGTACAGGTCCTTCTCAAAAAATTAGCATATTGTGATAAAGTTCATTATTTTCCATAATGTAATGATAAAAATTAAACTTTCATATATTTTATATTCATTGCACACCAACTGAAATATTTCAGGTCTTTTATTGTTTTAATACTGAGGATTTTGGCATACAGCTCATGAAAACCCAAAATTCCTATCTCAAAAAATTAGCATATCAGGAAAAGGTTCTCTAAACGAGCTATTAACCTAATCATCTGAATCAACTAATTAACTCTAAACACCTGCAAAAGATTCCTGAGGCTTTTAAAAACTCCCAGCCTGGTTCATTACTCAAAACCGCAATCATGGGTAAGACTGCTGACCTGACTGCTGTCCAGAAGGCCATCATTGACACCCTCAAGCGAGAGGGTAAGACACAGAAAGAAATTTCTGAACGAATAGGCTGTTCCTAGAGTGCTGTATCAAGGCACCTCAGTGGGAAGTCTGTGGGAAGGAAAAAGTGTGGCAAAAAACGCTGCACAACGAGAAGAGGTGACCGGACCCTGAGGAAGATTGTGGAGAAGGACGATTCCAGACCTTGGGGGACCTGCGGAAGCAGTGGACTGAGTCTGGAGTAGAAACATCCAGAGCCACCGTGCACTTTTGTGCACAGAGCCACTTTTGCAGGTGCCGCATTCCCCAGGTCAAGCCACTTTTGAACCAGAAACAGCGGCAGAAGCGCCTGACCTGGGCTACAGAGAAGCAGCACTGGACTGTTGCTCAGTGGTCCAAAGTCATTCGGAAATCAAGGTGCCAGAGTCTGGAGGAAGACTGGGGAGAAGGAAATGCCAAAATGCCTGAAGTCCAGTGTCAAGTTCCCACAGTCAGTGATGGTCTGGGGTGCCATGTCAGCTGCTGGTGTTGGTCCACTGTGTTTTATCAAGGGCAGGGTCAATGCAGCTAGCTATCAGGAGATTTTGGAGCACTTCATGCTTCCATCTGCTGAAAAGCTTTATGGAGATGAAGATTTCGTTTTTCAGCACGACCTGGCACCTGCTCACAGTGCCAAAACCACTGGTAAATGGTTTACTGACCATGGTATTACTGTGCTCAATTGGCCTGCCAACTCTCCTGACCTGAACCCCATAGAGAATCTGTGGGATATTGTGAAGAGAAAGTTGAGAGACGCAAGACCCAACACTCTGGATGAGCTTAAGGCCGCTATCGAAGCATCCTGGGCCTCCATAACACCTCAGCAGTGCCACAGGCTGATTGCCTCCATGCCACGCCGCATTGAAGCAGTCATTTCTGCAAAAGGATTCCCGACCAAGTATTGAGTGCATAACTGAACATAATTATTTGAAGGTTGACTTTTTTTGTATTAAAAACACTTTTCTTTTATTGGTCGGATGAAATATGCTAATTTTTTGAGATAGGAATTTTGGGTTTTCATGAGCTGTATGCCAAAATCATCAGTATTAAAACAATAAAAGACCTGAAATATTTCAGTTGGTGTGCAATGAATCTAAAATATATGAAAGTTTAATTTTTATCATTACATTATGGAAAATAATGAACTTTATCACAATTTGCTAATTTTTTGAGAAGGACCTGTATAAGTATATCTGAACATGAAATAAATTATATTACCCCGCCGTAACATAATACAGGTAAAGTATCTAGTGTGAGAATTAGGAGTCAATGATAGCATGCAGCTCTGATAAACCATTAGTGCGAGAGAGGGCACAGTGATTAACACAAACCTAAAAATGGCACTTCAAGACAGAAAGGTTGTCGACCCCTGAGCTAAGTCGTGAATGTCATGTAACTGATCACTCTGGAGCTGCAGAAACATTTATTAAATGACAAAGAAACATTAACAATATTGCTTCAGAATACTTTATTGCTTTTGAGTCGTCAGCAGAGAGAGATGTTGAGTGTAGTTATGACATGAGGCCATGCTAACCAGACAAACCTTTCTGCTGATGTATATTGAAACAAGATGTTATCAATAGGAAGGATATTGTCAATCAAAAGATCACCTTTGAGATTAATAAACTAGTGTTTAAATAAGCACAAAGAACCTGACATTAACTTAAATGTATTGCATAATCTTATCCCTTAAAATGTATCTTTGATCACTAAAATGACATAAATTTGTTTTTTTTTTCTGTTTTTACAGCAAAAAAACAAAAAAAAAAGTTTTTTGTTCATGCCTTAAAATAGCGTGAATGTAGCTCTACACCCTGGCTTCATTTAGTATATACCGAATTGCATATGCAAATTAGCCCCGCCTCCACTCATTCATACAGGCTCAACTACAAGTCCATGTATCAGAATGGTAATGCATTTTATGATTGCTCTCTACAACATCGGACACATAACGGGAATTAATTGACTACATTATCAAACAGCTAATAATAATGTGTTGCAAATGTTCTCAGTCTGCCTTCTAAAAGTCAACAGGACTATCCTTAGAAACACTCTGAACAACTCAGAACTCAGTGGAGAAACGCATATAGCTTATCGTAACATCATATACAAAAAATACTCAGCAATCGTATTGACTTGTGTCAATTTATTTTTTGCAGATGTTTTGTCTTAAAGCATATTAATACCCCACAGACATATAAACAACATTAAAAACTTCAAAGGGTCTTTAAAGTTAGTACTCAGTGATTAATTATAGTTTCTGTATGTAATTTACATGAAAATGCAATGAATAAATTAACTAACATTAGAGCAGCTGTTACTGGGTGAAGAAACATGTGGTTTCCATTTTATTTTTTAACACAAAATTAAGCTATTTTCTTTGAAATAGCTTATGCCTGCCATGCTAAAAATATCTCCACAACCAGACCACAAGCTCTTCTCTAGCACAGTGCTAACCACAAAAACATTTCCAACATTGCTGAACATTCATTACTCAAAACACAGAAAATACTTAATTTCAACATGTTCACTCCTGATCCAGTCATATGCAAAGCATGCTAATGCAAAAGAAATTATTCATGCAGTCCAACCAAATGGATGAAGAAACTTTAATTTTACATATCTACATGGATTGAATAATGCAGAGGTGTCCAGGCTCAGTTTAGCTCTAACTTGCCTCAACACACCTGTCTGGAAGTTTCTGACTGGTTCAGGTGTGTTTAATTAGGGTTGGAGCTGAACTTTGCTGGACAGTGGCCCTCCAGGAGCAGGATTGGACAAAATTAAATTTCAAATCACTGAAATTCTGCTACTCAACAAGCCCAATGTTGCTATATTTCAACATTCACCTAAAAACTGTAATGTAGCTGTACAGTTAGAGTACATTAGAGGCCTCCTACAACATGTAAAATGTGTGTTTTTTTTATTTAGTGACAGTTCAAAAATGGGATCTTGCCCCACATTGACTGCCATAGTATTTTTTTTCCTACTATGGTAGTCAGTGGGGGTTGAGATCTGCTTGGTTACAAACATTCTTCCAGATTCAGCAGAACAAAGAAATGTATACAGGTTTGGAACTACCTGAGGGGGAGTAAATGATGACAGAGTTTTCATTTTTGGGTGAACTGTCCCTTTAAATACAGACCATTCCGTTGGCAACCCTATGCATAACCGTAAAATCTTCAACTTCAAACTTTTAAAACTACTTAACTTCTGGTTTCCTTCAAATGCTTTTTCAAGTCAACATCAAAGTTTTACTCATCTAGTTTAGTATTACAACACAAATGTTTTCATTTTCATAATTTTGAGCTGAAAGTTGACTCACATGCACCAATTTTCAGCAGCATCAGTCCAAAGATAAGAATGAATTCTCTAAAGTCCATTTTCTAGAAGAACCCCAGCAGAAGAGTGTTGAATTGCGTCTCATGCAGCGTCTTCACTGACAGACACCAGTATGATCATCCGGAGATTAAAGCGTTTCACTGAAGTAAGAGGAAGTTTTTCAGAGATGGTTTCTGTGATTAAGTTTAGCTACTAGATAGTTTACTAGTAAGGGTTTATAAAAATGTAAGCTATGGAGACTAAAAAAGTGAAAGGATCCTGGTCCCATGAAAATACAAACATTCGAATAAAGCCATTTGTAATTATAACTTCAGTTAAAAAATATTATATAACAAAGATGCATAAGAAATTAGTGTTTTAAGGACAAAAACCTGACCAATGTCTTGAAATACAACATCTGAACGATGCCTCGAGGTGTGGTAACCGTAGTATAAGCAGAATAATTGTGTAGTGAATTAGCTCAAAAGGGAAATATTAATAATTATTCATAACTGGTTATGATTAAGAATAGATCAGTTAATCAGATTAACTGGATGTAGCTACATTAAAGGGTTAGTTCACCCAAAAATGAAAATTCTGTCATTAATTACTCATCCTCATGCCGTTCCACACCTGCCTTTGTTCATCTTCAGAACACAAATTAAGATATTTTTCATAAAATCTGATGGCTCAGTGAGGCCTCCATTGGCAGCAAGATAATTAACACTTTCAGATGCCCCAAAAAAGATACAAAAGACATATTTAAAGGTTCATGTGACTACAGTGGTTCAACCTTAATATTATAAAGCGACAAGAATACTTTTAGTGCGTCTAACAATATCTAGTGATGGGCGATTTCAAAACACTGCTTCAAAGCTTTACAAATCTTTTGTTTCGAATCAGTGTTTCAGAGCACCAAAGCCATGTGATTTCAGAGGCTTTTCGTTACGTCAAAAGTGTTTCAAAATTTAAATAGTTCACAAGACTTGGACAGTTTGATACGTGATCCGAACCTATGATTTGAAACAAAAGATTCGTAAAGCTTCTTGAAGCAGTGTTTTGAAATCACTCATCACTAGATATTGTTGAAAAGTCTTTCAATATGTATTAGTACCTTTCTGGGCATCTGAAAGTGTTAATTATTTTGCTGTCAATGCCATCTGATTTTATCAAAAACATGTTAATTTGTGTAACAACATGAGGGTGAGTAATAAATGACATAGTTTTCATTCTTGGGTGCACTAACCCTTTAATATTACAATCAATTAATTGGTTCACCCTTGTCACGGATGTTTTGAGACTTGGCTAAGTTCCAATTGCAGTTTTAATGAGAAATCCAGAAGAGAAGTACAATGCCAAGCAAAGGGGCGAAAACCTTGCAAAACCATCCACAAAACAAGAAAAAAACAAGAGACAAGACCAGGAAACATACACAGAAGAGCAATGTGACAAATAGCTAAACCTCAATAATGATGACTGAAACAAATCGGGTATAAATAGGAAGAAACAAACAAGATGAGTGAAAACAGCTGTGTGCAATGAACAGTGATTAGTCCGGAACAAAGGATTATGGGAAATGAAGTCCGTGATAGTGAGTGTAGAGTGCCCTCTGGTGGCTGTCAAGGGCACTCCAACAGGGGATCATGACACTCTTTTGAACACTCGATTAGAAAAAGTAATAGTATAAGTTGGTTGCCAGATATATTATATATTCTTTTAGGCTTAATTTATGATTCAAGCTTAATTCTATTTAATGTTGTAAATGAGTCTATTTATTAATGATAATCATGCATATATCTGGGCCTATAGCCTATGTATTTTTGTATGTATTTTATTTCAAGTGAAGTGAAGTGAAAGTGAAAGTGAAGTGACATGTGGCCAAGTATGGTGACCCATACTCGGAATTTGTGCTCTGCATTTAACCCATCCAAGTGCACACACACAGCAGTGAACACACACACCGTGAACACACACCCGGAGCAGTGGGCAGCCATTGCTGCGGCGCCCGGGGAGCAGTTGGGGGTACGGTGCCTTGCTCAAGGGTCTCACCTCAGTCGTGGTATTGAGGGTGGGGAGAGCGCTGGACATTCACTCCCCTCACCGACAATCCCTGCCGGACCTGAGACTCGAACCCATGACCTTTGGGTTACAAGTCCGACTCTCTATCCATTAGGCCACGACTGCCCCCATTTGTACCAGACCTCAAAAGCAGGTGCAGCCCCCCTGCTTCCCCAATCCATGCTGAGTGCCATAGATAGATAGGGTTGGGGGCATTATGGCAAGAGGCTAGGTCTGGTGTACAGCTGCATTAGCAGCGGCAGGGACGTGAACATGACACTGAACCACCGCTGGAACCGCCGAGACCGCAGAGTAGCAGACATAAGAGTAGAGCGGAGGAGTCTTACAGGCCTCGGCATGCTCATGATTGCCTTCATCTGCTCACTGTGTTTCCTCATCATCAGATTCATAGTCTCATTAGAGCCCTGCATTTCAGCCCGAGCCCGACGGGCCCCGACTTATTTACGGCCCACGGGCCGGGCTTCGGGCCGATTTTCACGTCATAGCTCAGAGGTGGGCCGGGCCTCGGGCCTGTTTTAGGCTTCTCCTCCTTTTAATACTTTGGACATCCATTAATTAAAATAAACCATGAGAAGCTGATGATGGTAAAACAAACACATGCATAGATATAGTGCTGTGCTGGCGGAAACATGATGAGACCATAGCTGCGTCTCATTTCTGAGGCTGCATGCGCACGTCCTCATGTTTAGTGTAGCAGAGAGTGCACCTTCAGCGCAGCAGCTGGAGGAGTGAGAACTGGATTAAAATTAGGGATGTTCATTTCGGTGTGACCCATTAAAAATACAAAAATGTTATTTTCAAGGCTTTAGTTTTATACATGTTCAAATATGGCATATAAAACAACAGAATATGAGTATTCACACATCACGCACCCGCAGCGCTTGAACGGAGAAATCGCTCCGACGCCTTGCGCACATACACAACATAGCCTATCAGTTCTCACATTTTTAACTTGACATCACAGCATGTTTATTATCAAAATAAAATACAGTCAATCAAAGTTACACTGCTCAATGTATAGGCTAGTCTGTACAATCTGTGGCGTTCAGCGCTATAGACTAACTTAAAAGACTCACTCAGCTTTTTCAAAACTGCGACATACTGTGCTACCATTTCTGTCTCCTGTTGACTGCGGTTATGAAACCTAAATCTCTCAGCAATTACGATCGGTTTCGGAGAGAAATGTTCTTTTAAAACAGTCACAATGTCGTCGTATGACTTCACATCAGGTTTATCTGGAGCAATTAAGCTTCGCAGCAGTCCGTATGTAGATGAACCCATTACACTCAGCAACACCGCAACTCGTTTCTCATTTGCAATGTCATTTGCAGAAACAAATTGTTCAAACCTCTCTACATAGGTAGCCCACTGTTCGGCTGACTCATCAAAGGCATCCATATGACCGATAAACACAGCCATTTCGTCGGGTTGTTGTTCCAAGAGTTCACTACGTTCGTCAGATCTGCTGTATTCAGTAGCCAGTTCTCCACCGTCGCATTAAATTATGAGTTCGACATAGTCCTCGTAGTCCATTTGTATTATTTGATACATTGGGAAAATGGTAATATTCCCATCATATCAAGTGCTGGAAACTTAATCTGTGAGGAGATATACAAGTGATGCACATCTTAAACCCATAATTGAAGAGAGCTGCATGATCTGAACAATGAGTGATGGTTGCAATGCAGTTTAGTCCCTCCCTCTAGCTATATTCTAGCTTCACACATTCTTTTATCCACACTTGAATGTGGGTAAATTTCATAAAAAGCAACGTTTTGATCAAAAGCTGATAAAATCATGTTTTTGACAAAGACTACAATGTGCATAAGCAATACTTCTATCGCTTGTTTCTGCTCCTTCTTCTTCATCTGTGTTTTGATCCAGAGATTCTGTACTCTTTCCGGAGATCTTATAACATTACTGGATAACATTGAAAACATGGGTTGGCAGAAATTTGTCAATGAAGAGGAAGAGTTGTGTCATAAATGACAGAAAATTCTGTCAATGGCTTGGAAAGAGGGTGATTGAAAATGTATGTAATGGCGACCAGAATCAATGAGGAACATGGAAGGAAATATACTGCTATATTTGAATATTAAGCCCTTAGTTTCACTAGCAAAGATGCCATCATTTCACAGATGTACTGTTTTTCTCCGCTAGATGGCACTATTGTTGCCTCATCCAGGATGTAAAAGACTCTCTCACCCATAATCTTTTTCTCACTCTCAGTCAGTTTCTTGTCAGCCTGCAGAATGGCGTTAGAATCCACAGACTTCTGCTCCAGAAACTCTTCAAGTGTGTCTTCTGCCTGAGGACAACATATATAATCTGAAAACTGCTACTATTGCTATTATTGTTTACTAAGTAACTATGACTAATACCTCTACTTCTGTAACTAATATTATTAATGATGATTGTGAAGATAATGGTGATAATAATAATACAGTGTTATGCGAAAGTTTGGGAACCCCTTACAGAATCTGTGAAAATGTGAATAATTTTAACAAAATAAGAGAGATCATACAAAATGCATGTTATTCTTTATTTAGTACTGTCCTGAGTAAGATATTTTACGTAAAAGATGTTTTCATAAAGTCCACAAGACAAAATAAAAGCTGAATTTATTAAAATGACCCTGTTCAAAAGTTTGGGAACCCTTGATTCTCAATACTGTGTGTGGTTACCTGATGATCTATGACTGTTTTTTTTTTGTTTAGTGATGGTTGTTCATGAGTCCCTTGTTTATTCTGGGCAGTTAAACTGAGCTCTGTTCTTCAGAAAAATCCTCCACGTCCTGCAGATTCTTCAGTTTCAAGCATCTTTTGCATATTTGAACCCTTTTCAGCAGTGACTGTATGATTTTGAGATCCGTCTTTTCACACTGAGGACAACTGAGGGGCTCAAACTCAACTATTAAAAAAGGTTCAAACATTCACTGATGCTCCAGAAGGAAACACGATGCATTAATCTGTTAAAATTATTCACATTTTCACATATTCTGTAAGGGGTTCCCAAACTTTCGCATAACACTGTATACAAACTGTAAACAAAGCAGCGCTTGCTTGCCATTCTGAATATCAATCATGCTGATCTTTTTCTTCATTCCAGGCAACTCATGTTACTATGAAAACATTCATGCATTGGAATTCTCAGGTAAGAACAGACTTTTATTCTTGTGCACTGACTCACTAAGCTGAACAGGCAATCTGAGCTCTTTTTTCACAGAGCATTCAACATACTCAATCAACCTGAACAAAAAACAACCGGGTCCAACTAGTGCTGATGGTGCAGAACAACGGAAAAACTGGGCTGGCCAATGCTCAACAATCGCCTGATGTTGGTCGACCGTCGGCTTGGTTTGTCGGGGCTTTAAAATCTAGAAGTCTGCTCCAGATGAATGATACTATGAGCACAAGTGTACATTGAATTTTACTGATGGGTCAATGAGTAATGATCTAATTTATGTTGTACAATTATAGAAATGATCATAAATAAATCATACTGGAAATATGTTTATGACTTGATTGTATTACAGTTTTATCTGATGGGGCGAAAGTTATACAATTATAGCCAAAAGGAGTAAATACAAACCCGATTCCAAAAAAGTTGGGACACTGTACAAATTGTGAATAAAAACAGAATGCAATAATGTGGAAGTTTCAAATTTCAATATTTTATTCAGAATACAACATAGATGACATATCAAATGTTTAAACTGAGAAAATGTATCATTTTAAGGGAAAAATAAGTTGATTTTAAATTTCTTGGCATCAACACATCTCAAAAAAGTTGGGACAAGGCCATGTTTAACACTGTGTGGCATCCCCTCTTCTTTTTATAACAGTCTGCAAACGTCTGGGGACTGAGGAGACAAGTTGCTCAAGTTTAGGAATAGGAATGTTGTCCCATTCTTGTCTAATACAGGCTTCTAGTTGCTCAACTGTCTTAAGTCTTCTTTGTAGCATCTTCCTCTTTATGATGCGCCAAATGTTTTCTATGGGTGAAAGATCTGGACTGCAGGCTGGCCATTTCAGTACCCGGATCCTTCTTCTACGCAGCCATGATGTTGTAATTGATGCAGTATGTGGTCTGGCATTGTCATGTTGGAAAATGCAAGGTCTTCCCTGAAAGAGACGACGTCTGGATGGGAGCATATGTTGTTCTAGAACTTGGATATACCTTTCAGCATTGATGGTGCCTTTCCAGATGTGTAAGCTGCCCATGCCACACGCACTCATGCAACCCCATACCATCAGTGATGCACGCTGAGAACTGAGCGCTGATAACAACTTGGGTTGTCCTTGTCCTCTTTAGTCCGGATGACATGGTGTCCCAGTTTTCCAAAAAGAACTTCAAATTTTGATTCG
>RJVU01025666.1:77518-184034 GCA_003731715.1 Anabarilius grahami
TGGAGCAGTGGTGGGCCTGGATCATGGGATGAACGACCGCAATAGGATGGATCAGGTGGTTGTGGTGGGGTTATGGACATGGGAACCACCAAGGCAACTCTGGTGGAACTGGAGACCACCATGGCCTCCGTGTCATGGGGCACAGCGAGTTCATGGGCGGCCTCCATGGCCATCACCGCTGCCTCTGGAAGAAGCTGTAGCGGTCGCATCGAGTTGGGGAAAGATGGTGAAGATGACACCAGATGGTGCTTGCCATTACAGGAAAGCAGTTAATGGTGGCAGGACCATGATGTAAGGGGACTTTGGTGTGGCAGCCATGACAGCTGGAGACTGGCATAACGGCAATGATGGTTGAAGGCTCTGGCAAGGAGGCCATGACGGCTGGAGTCTCTGCCGTCCAAACCAAACTTGGGTCTTCAGCCGACAAAGTTTAAATCCCTTCTAGCTAGAGCGCTCTTCACATAATGTTTACACGTTAGGTCAGTAGGTGGAGAGTAGGCGGTCTTTTGTGGCTGTTTGAACACATTCGATCACATGAACGTCTTACACTATGAAAGAAATCTGGTAAAATGTGTTTTCAACTACCTCTGCAAGTGGTTGAAAGTGGACAAGCAAAACATTTTTACAAATGTTTACAGCTGTATTTGGTCTACTTTGCCATCTACTTGTGGTCCAATCAGTCAAAATGCATCTTAATACCAGGTGTAAACAGGGATTTATTTACACCCACCAATGCAGTCACACAATTCTAGATTATCTTTTCAATTAAGTGCCTCTCATTAATCTTCGCTTTAAATATCTTGAGCCTGAAGGGCTTATAGAGTTTGACACTAGCAAACCTTACATTGCATATTGTAAAAATCTCCTTTAATGTCGTCATTTTTATTTCTATCGTTAAGTAGAGCATACAGATGGCACAATTACATTAAAGAAAAATTGTGAAAAACCTAAATGTGTCATTACTTAATTATTTGTCTCTGTTTCTTGCCTGAATATTGATAGTACTCAAATTATTAAAGGTCCCATGACATGCTTTTTGGATGCTTTTATACAGGCCTAAGTGGTCCCTAGTACTGTATCTGATGTCTCTTTCCCGAAATTCAGCCTTGCTGCAGAATTTCAGCCACTATGGCCGCATTTATACTGCAGGTCTTGATGCACAATTCCGATTTGGTGACTATATCCGATTTTTTTGACAACCCACTTACATCATCTTTTAAAAGCGACCAGTATCCGATATTTGCATTTACACTATACACTGGCGAAACAGCCCAAGATGTTCTGAACTGGAAAAGGAACTAAAATGGCACGATATGCAATGGACGCAGACAAAATGATTATTCAATGTTTTGCTTTGCGCACTATCCTTAAAGGTCAGCAAAACATTGCTCTGAATGCTCTCGCTAGGCGGAGAAAAAAAGGAGAGAGCCCTTGTTGCAGCCTGGGCAAATTTTGTGATTATCACTGCAACATCGGTCCAGAGGGATGTGTGGATGCGTCAAAGGACTCAAGATTGGTGGGATCGAGTTGTTGGAACCTGGGGCCAGGAACAGTGGGTCAGCAACTTCTATATGAAACGAGAAACTTTTGATATGTTGTGTGAGTGGTTGTCACCGAGGCTTTCTCACGAGGACACAACTTTTCGCCAGGCAGTCTCAGTGCAGAATGAAGAGAATCATGGTGGCTTGCGACAGGAGCTGGTTATCGAACACTGGCACATCTGTTTGGCATAAGTGACGCATCAGTATGCCTAATAGTCTGGGAGTTTTCACATGCTGTACGAAATGAGATGATGCATGAGTAAATCAAGCTGCCAGAAGGTACAGAGCTCCAAACCATCCTTCTTGGATTCAAGAATCGCTGGGGTTTCCCTCAGTGTGCCGGTGCTATTGATGGGAGTCATATCTCGATCATCGCTCCACCTGAGAACCACTCAGATTATTTCAATCGCAAGGGGTGGCATTCAGTGATCTTACAAGCAGTTGTGGACCACAGATACTGGTCAGGACAGATATGTGTGTGTGTGGTATTAACTTGCGTTTTGTCTCATTTGTTTTTTCACTGTCTTTACTCGTGTATGGTGTTTTTCTCTCAAATAATGTACAAATAATACCTCCACACCAACAGTTTCACAAACATCAACATAGGATGGCCAGGAAGTGTCCACGACTCCAGGGTTCTTCGGAATTCTATCATCTACGAGAAGGCAGAAAGAGGAGTCCTCTTTCCAAAATGTGTGTTATTTTTTCTTGTAAATTCAAATTCAGCCTACAAGGTGTTCATATAATATTTATAGTATAGATAGGTATGTACATAAATGATATGGAACTATCTCAGCTTTATGTAATCATATGCATTAATCATGCTAATAAAGTTGTGATTACATATGGATCAAAGATATTGACGTGCAATTATTTAACTGAAAACCTATACTTTGATTTGCATAGTAATGTCATTATCACAGAATTTCTCTTCAGTAAGAGCAGTAATTTCTGTTTTTTTTCATGACCAAAGACCACTGAGGAGATTCAGGGCACACAAGTGCCCATCATGCTGTTGGGGGATCCAGCTTACCCACTTAGGTCCTGGCTGATGAAGGGGAATGACGGAGGAGTGTGCTTTCGGAAGATTAAAAGGTTGGTGGAGGTGCCTGGCAAAATGTCTAGATGTGGACATATCACTGGTCCCCACAATTATCTCCACATGCTGCATGCTGCATAACATCTGTGAAAAACACAATGAGGCCTACAGTGAAGATTCTAGTGCAGCTGGACCTCCTGACGTACCAGCAGAGGCTGTTGACCCGTTGAGCAGTGCAGCAGACACCCAGCCACTACGAATCAGGGAGGCACTGACCCAATATTTTGCTCAATAATAATTATAAACAGTGTAATAAAAGATAAGACAACATTCCTAGTGCTGAACTTGTATTTATTTTAACTGTATTCAAACATATAACATTTCCCAGTGTATATATAAATGAAAAAAATATATTCTGAACATAAATATCCAATCCAGCCTTTCAAAAACAGGCTTTTTTTATTTTATTTTATACTGTACTTAAATGTGACTGAAATGTAATACACATTACAATAAGAAAGCAATGTTCTCCAGAAATATAAATTAACTAAAGGTTACTCTGAACTTGACACTGTCCAAAATAGTAACCCTAAAAACACTAGAAAAACATGAGACAATGAGACTAGTCATCCCCTAATGGCGGGGGTGATGAAAATCATAACTCGGGAATGTTTTGATTTGGCTGGGGGGAACTGACTGGCTTAGAGCTGATGCGGCCCTGTTGAGAGGGTGGAGGTTGAAGGCTAGTGAAGGTTTTTGGAGTTGGGGTATCAGGAGGAAGGACGGGTGTACGATCGGTTGAAAAGAATGGAGGGTAGGAATAGTGCAAGGGACCAGCAGAGACATAATCCTGGTAAAAGGGGGGACAGGGGTGGCCATCATTTTGGGAGAAGCTTGGGCGTGTGTGATCCTGGGTAAAGGGACAAGGGTGGGAATAATCTTGACCAAACCTAGGTGGGTTAACCTGATCTGGGTAATAGCTTGACCCGTGCTGGGCTGCCTGAAGTTTCAGCTGTAGCTCACTATCATCTGCCTGGCTGAGGGCTTCTTTGATGTTCTTTGCAAAAATATCCATTGTAGATTCGATCTTATTTTTTTCGCTTCCTACGTGTGGCAGGTGCACCTGTCAAAAGACAGTTTTTAAATAATGAGCAATTTGTTTATTGAGTACTATATGATTTACTGCACTATGTGTGTACACCAGTATAATTCTAACCGTCTTCCTCTAATATTTATTTTTGGGAAAAAGGATGTCATTTACACCTTGAAAGGATGAAATTACCTATTTGTAACCAAACATTACGTTAATACAAATGACTATTAATCCTACCTGTTAAATTACGTTGGTTTGAACCAGGTGTTGGTGTTGAGGCCCTTGTAGAGACTTCTGTGGTGCTCACACTGGATGAGGCGGTCTCATTGAATGAAGTGTTGGATGAACCACTGCTCTCACTCAAGGCGGTCTGTGGCGTGACAGGCGGATCATCTGTTTAAGGAGAAATGTTGACATGTAATAAAAATTGTGGCTGATATGAACTAAAGATATTAGAAATTACTAGAATTAGCAGTATTACTAACAGTTAAGTCAGTGTATGATAAACGATGTAATATAATAGACAACTGAAGTACTAGCCTATTGCATATTATCTACACTATTGTAGCATTCATCAAATTAGAAAGTCATGTTAGGTATCATACTTTGTAATGATTATAGCTAGGTAGCCGGTCATATCATTACACTCTTGTATCGAATGCTGTATCCTAAAATAATATATAAACTTTTCTAATCTGGTGATTGCTGAAACAACTTTTGTTAATATATAAGAAAAAAAAAATTAAGTTTATCCTTACCTGTAACGTTAATGTTCTCCGGCTCTTCAAAGTCCAATGATGACGCAACATCATCTTCTCTGAAACTATCCAGTATTTGAGGTGGTTGGCAGCTCGGCTTGTCCCCTAATATGGCGTCCATTTGATCATAAAATGGAAAAGTAATACGGCCATTGGCACTCTTGTTATTGTGGTCTTTCACCGTTTTGTACTTGCATTTTAGGCTTTTGATCTTTCGTTGGCACTGAAGCCACGAGCGCTTAAAGGTGCCCTAGAACTTCTTTTTAAAAGATGTAATATAAGTCTAAGGTGTCCCCTGAATGTGTCTGTGAAGTTTCAGCTCAAAATACCCCATATATTTTTTTTTATTAATTTTTTTAACTGCCTATTTTGGGGCATCATTATAAATGAGCCGATTTAGAGTGTGTGGCCCTTTAAATCTCGTGCTCCCCACCCAAGGAGCTCGCGCTTGCCTTAAACAGCATAAACACAGTTCACACAGCTAATGTAACCCTCAAAATGGATCTTTACAAAGTGTTCGTCATGCATGCTGAATGCATACATCGGATCATGTAAGTATTGTATTTATTTGGATGTTTACATTTGGTTCTGAATGAGTTTGAGGCTATGTTCCGTGGCTAAAGCTAACATTACACACTGTTGGAGAGATTTATAAAGAATGAAGTTTATGAATTATACAGACTGCAAGTGTTTAAAAATGAAAATAGCGACGACTCTTGTCTCCGTGAATACAGTAATAAACGATGGTAACTTTTAACAGTACATTAGCAACATGCTAACGAAACATTTAGAAAGACAATTTACAAATATCACTAAAATTATCATGATTCAGTTATTATTGCTCCATCTGCCATGTTTCGCTGTTTTCCTTGCTTGCTTACCTAGTCTGATAATTCAGCAGTGCACATCCAGACGTTTTGCCCTTGTCTAATGGCTTGAACATGGGCTGGCATATGCAAATATCGGGGGCGTACATATTAATGATCCCGACTGTTACGTAACAGTCGGTGTTATGTTGAGATTCGCCTGTTCTTCGGAGGTCTTTTAAACAAATGAGATTTATATAAGAAGGAGGAAACAATGGAGTTTGAGACTCACTGTATGTCATTTCCATGTACTGAACTCTTGTTATTTAACTATGCCGAGGTAAATTCAATATTTAATTCTAGGGCACCTTTAAATCCGCGTCTCACCATCTCGCCTGCAATATCTTCAAACACAGATTTGTTCCTATAACAACCCTGCATTTTTCCCTGTACAGTGTCTTCGCCCCAAAGGCTTCAAAGACATGAAACCTCCGCATTACTCCACTGTGTCGTGCTTTCGTCTTCCATCGCGCCATTAGTGTCATGTGATCGCAGTTCGTGTCCACCTGAGTTGACGTCATTCGCCTCTGTCCCTTTTTCAATTACATACGACTCGCATTTACAGGGGAATATCCGATTTGACCACTTATATGGCAGACGCAAATGCACGTATCCGAATCATATTGGATTTATTACCACATATGAGTGAGGCCTGAATCCGATCTGAGAATATCGGAATTCATGCGTTTTTTTCCTGCTTACACGTTAACATGTCATATCCGATCTGTGCCACATGAGAGGAAAAAATCGGAATTGGGTCACTTGAACCATGCAGTGTAAATGGGGCCTATGAGCCAATCCCACAATGAGCTTTCCTCAGGATGTGCCATTTCTGTGTCTGTAGCTTTAAATGCTAAATGGGGCAAGGTGGAGGGTGGGTGTGGCCTTGACCAGCTTGCGGCCATGGTACCATGCGCTAATGTTGACAGTGTATGTATCGCAATGGCCCAGTTTCCCCTCACTGTAGAACACTCGAGATCCAAGGGGCGGAGTCGGGTAGGTTAAGGGATATGGAAAGTGGGAGGAGTTGGATCTAGATCCCGCTCCTTGGATCTTGTGTTCTGCAGTGAGGACCATCTCGATTTTCTATCATATATATATATAAAATTATCTGCTATAGACAATAACCATCGCCACTATATTAGTCAGACCTCTGCCATTATTACAAATACATTTTTGGATAGGTGCCATTGTGGAAAATGTGAAACAGATCGTACAGGTGGAACGGATCGTGTACTCACAGGTACCGATAGTGTAGGAAAACCGTGACGTTTTCTACTACGTAATTACGCACATGCGTGAAACGGATCGTGCAGGTGGAACGGATCGTGCACTGACAGGTACCGATAGTGTAGGAAAACCGTGACGTTTTCTACTACGTAATTACGCACATGCGTGAAACGGATCGTGCAGGTGGAACGGATCGTGTACTCACAGGTACCGATAGTGTAGGAAAACCGTGACGTTTTCTACTACGTAATTACGCGCATGCGTGAAACGGATCGTGCAGGTGGAACGGATCGTGTACTCACAGGTACCGATAGTGTAGGAAAACCGTGACGTTTTCTACTACGTAATTACGCACATGCGTGAAACGGATCGTGCAGGTGGAACGGATCGTGTACTCACAGGTACCGATAGTGTAGGAAAACCGTGACGTTTTCTACTACGTAATTACGCACATGCGTGAAACGGATCGTGCAGGTGGAACGGATCGTGTACTCACAGGTACCGATAGTGTAGGAAAACCGTGACGTTTTCTACTACGTAATTACGCACATGCGTGAAACGGATCGTGCAGGTGGAACGGATCTACGGTGTTCTGACGTTGTATTGCGCATGCGCGACTTAAACTGCTACTTCGTGACGTTCTACTGTAACCGTCTACGACGGGAGAACAGCTGATTTGCCGTAGTCGTTACAACGTGAGAGATTAGGTAAGTAAATGTTATGTTTTATGGTATATGATATTATAATTGCATCAGTATATGATTGTACCACTTGTCTTTTATTTAATCTGTGTTGATATGTTTTAAACTTAAGCTAATTTTAACGTTTTTTTTCCGTTTGTACAAAGTTATGTCTGCTGTTGGCAACAACACCCCAGGCAGCATTGAGATTAGAGATGATGTGAAGCGAACAATGTAAGTATTGCCAAAACATCCTCTTAAAAATAAATATGTATTAAATGTACTACTATGCTATAAAAATATTTTTAATGTTGGGTAAAGAAGATTAACAGATTAGAAATAGATTAATACATTAATTATTAGTTATTACTATTAGTTATCTAACAAGACAGTTAATTATACTTACTTTTCAAAAGTGAGCTATAGCTACTTCATGTTTCTTGTTGATTAGAGCCCCTATGGAGTGGACAGAGAAGCATGATGTACTTCTCTGTAGAGAAATACTACTCACAGAACCATACAGGTACAAGAAGGGCAGTGTTGACAAGGGCAAGGCCTGGTCTACAATAGCAGACACACTGAACTGCTCTCAAGATCTTAAATTTAAAGTTACGCAGAGGTCAGTGAGGGAGAGATTCACCTTGATACAGGTGAAATACAAGGCCAGAAATAACAAAGATGAGAAGAGCAGTGGCACATCAGCAGAAACAACAGAGCTTGATGATCTCATAGAAGAAATAACAGAAAAAGAAAGAGCAGCTGAGGAAAACAAATGTGATGTGATGAGAATATGAGGAAGTTAGAGACAGACAGGGCCAAAGCAGAAGAGGCGAGGAAGAGGGCCATGGAGAGGGTGAGCCAGACCAACAGGAGGCTTAGTGAAGAGGGAGAGGACTGGAGAAACAACAAACGTAGGAGAAGGAGTGGGAATGACACCATTGAGTTTTTGAGGGAGAGAAGCCAGACTGAGAGGGTTCTAAGGGAAAAGGAATTGGAATAAAAAAAATACAAGTTGAAGAGCAAGCAAAAGCAGCACAACAGGCACAAAGGCAGATGAGTGAAATGATGCAACTAATGCAACAACAGCAACAGCAAATGCACGCAATGCAGACTATGCTACTTCAGCCAAAGAAATGATTCTTTTATTCTTTCACGGTCTTTTGCAATTTGAAAAAAACATTTATTTCTTTGTGATTTCATTCATAAAACATTTTAACATATAAATGCTTGTTAATAAAATATAAAATCTGTCAACATAAAATATCACATTTCTAATAACTGTACATTACTAAACCCTGGTTAACATCCTTATTTGCATATTTGCAGTGTCAGTGTCACTGATTGGATGAACAAAGCACACAATATGTTTACATATATGTTCAGGCATTGCACATCCTCATTACATAGTCAACTTCACTATCAAGTTTATCTTGAATGGACATTTCATACTATTCAATGCTGAATTTTCTATTCATATACAATGCACAGTGTTTCTGTGACTGTCAAAAGCATGTAAATATACAAGCAATATGTGCAGCGTTACTTTACCCATGGTTAAAAGTGGTGTTTAGGACGACGATAACCCGGGGTTAAATGAAAAGACATGTGAATTGCTTGCCTTATGTAAAAAAGAAATAAATAAATAAACTGAACATAATTGATTAGTTTCATTAGTGACAGGGTATGATTTATGTATTCGGTATATAAACATGAGAAAAACAGAATGTCAAAACTTTATTATACATGCTGTGCTGCATCCTGACTACAACACAAAGTATCGTTAAATACACTTCTAACATTTCATCCCATTTGTTTGTTCCCTTTTCTCATGAAGGAGCCACGGATCACAGAAGACGTCTGCGCTGCACAACAACCAAAAGTCTTCACGGGTTCAGTGGAAGAGCCGTGCTTTCTGATTCCCTTCTTCACAGGCTGAAACGGATGATGGCCAAAGAGCCTTTAGTGTTTTGCTTACAAATTAAGGATGATGTGGACATTTTTCTTAATGAGTGTCTGGACAAAAACAGTCTTGTAATTAATCGCATGTTTATGGAGATTTAATTATTATTATTTTTTTTAAGATTTAATTTGTCATCATGTACCTGCTGTTCAATTTACACTCAATTTGGTTTGATTTTGTAATTTTAGAGCAAATCACAGCTAGTAGCTATATAATGCTTTTGCTACTTAGGGGGAAAAGTACATTTTATTAAAATTAATAACTTTTGTGTTTTGTTTTTGGGTTTGATGGATCTGAATTTGCTTAATTCATGCAATCTAGTGTACAACCGTGTAATGCATATTGTATATTATGAAAAACAATGATTCATTCTGAAATGCTTGAGTAAAATATACATTTTATGACAAATTAATAAATGTTTATTTCATTTTTAGTGTTTAAGCTTCGTGTTCAATTTATATTCAGTTAATCATTTAAGATATAAAACAAATTTATGAACTTTTAAAATATTAAAAGGTTACAAGGGGGTTTTAATACACACATAGGCTATACATATATATATATCGTAACGTGTTTGTGTGTATATGATTAAGCTATTAACACAATGCGAATATCTATCTATCTATCATTTCAGTTAGATCGTTTTAATACAATATTTGACATTAACATAGTTTTAAACTTTAAAAAGCTCCAAATGGAGCAATGCCTACAGAGATAAATTGGCTCCGCCCACTTCCGCCCTCAGGCTGTTAGTCTGGCGCTGTCGTCCTCAGACTGTCTGGGAAGATTCCAGATTGGGCCGTCTGAGCTTTCTTTTTCTTAAAGGTGAAGCAAAATACTCAGGGCTCTGTTTACACCCATCGCCTTTTCTAGCCACTAGTTTACCATAGGCAGGCTAGGGGTACTGACATGTTAAAAAACCTCATAAAGGGAAATTTTCATGCCATGGGACCTTTAACCACCCCTCTGCCACACAAACACACACAGGTTTTGTTTTTACAAATACCATCTGTTTATTTGATGATTACATGAAATGCCAGAGAAATAGTTGAATCACTAATTAACCTTAAATGTCACTGTTTAAAACAAAATACCAATGTCAAATAAACGTAATTATGATAGATCATAGATCATTTACACTAGACACACAAAATATGCTTGGGAAGTGAAATTTAAATTTCCTAATCCATCATATAATTATCACTGAAGTTAATGTGAAGATAGAATGAGATCAGATGCATTGTTTTATTGTAAGGTTATACCTCTATATATTCCTCTGATGAGTTTGATGATCACAGAATTAAAGCATTTCACAAAATACAACATCCGCCTTTATTCATCTCCTGAATGGCCTGCATCTGTTCTCTGTGTTGCTCCATCATCATAGCCATAGACTCCTCATGTCTCCTGTTGGAGTTCTCTAACATCTCTGAAAACTCTTTAGCTCTATTACTCTCAGCTTCAGCATTCCGTCTCTTGAACTCTTCCATCTCCTGGCCCATCCTATCTGCCTTATCCTTAAAGCCTTTCTCCAACAGAGCAGCCTGCTCCCTCAGTTTACTGTCCATGGCACGATCAGCCTCCTCTCTCTGGAGCCTCAGCTCCTCATCCATCTTCACCTTCATCTGTCTCATCCTCTCTTCATTACTCTGTTTCTCTGCTTCCATCTTCTCTTCGAGTTGACGCTGCTTCTCCTCTTTAGCTTTGACTTCCTGATGCAGGAGGGCTGCTTTCTCTCTTTCCTCTGGTCATTCATTGACAAAAATAGAAAGAAGAAAACTGAACATGTCATTCATTGTCCTTTAAGGAAATATACTTCTGTGAATGCTTATAAATATACTAATACACCTTTTAAGAAGAACCCTTCCTTCCATTTTCAACTTCCAATATTTAACTGAGAGTTTATTTTCATCTAAGTTGCATTTTTTCAAAAACATCAATAGCATATTGAATATGAGTTAGAACTGAATGAGAACCATTAAAGGGATAGTTCTCCCAAAAAAGAAAATTCTGTCATCATTTACTCAGCCTCATATCCTTTCAAACCCCATAAGACTTTCATTCATTTTTGGAACACAAATGAAGATCTTTTTGATGAAATCTGAGTGCTTTCTGTACTTCCATTGACAGTCTATGCAACTACCACTTTCAATAGCACCACAATGTATGCATATTGTGTTGACAAAAGACCAGACATTGCGTGAACGTGGATTGGAGATTAATATTTTGTGAATAAAGTGGTAAATTATTTTTTTTATTTTTCAAAACAAAGCACTCATGACGCTTCATAAAATTGAGGTTAAACCACTGGAGTCACATGGATTACTTTGTTTTTACTACCTTTCTGGTAGTTGCAAAGGGTTGTCAATGGTGGGACAGAAATCTCTCAATTTTCATCAAAAAGATCAGCATTTGTGTTCTGGAGATGAACTAAAGTCTTATGGGTTTGTAACGTCATGAGTAATTGATGATTTTTTGGTGAACTAACCTTTTAAAATGGAGCCAGAAGAGTTCAAAGTACTGATCTTGATCACATTGATCTTGATTCATAATGATAATGGCATACACAGCCACCCTGGACTATAATTGTTATTGCAGGGTGCAATTCTTGGACCCTTGAAACAGGTTGTACTAAAATAATTTGGCTGTTACATCTTCTTTTCCATTCAGTGTCTCAGCAGTACTCTCACAACCTGGTAAAAATACACTGTTGAGGAAATTTTAATTTTTCATATGATTTTTACCTGTGTTCTTATGAAATATGATGCTTATGGAACATGGTATGATGTTGGCTTAAGTGGTAATGTTTAACATAGATGTTAGAAATAGAAAGAGCAAGATATGGGGACATGCAAGATGTATGTTAAAAACATGTCTGTGCTAACAATGTGTGGAAAGTTACAGCCGCTAAGAGATGTTCCTCATGGTAAAAGGACAGAGGCTTCGGCCTTGGAGGTTAGAGATATAAAAGTGAGGGGAAGCTTTCGTTCTTTGTCTTACACTCTGCAGCTACTTGTGTTTCTGTATGACCTGTCGGACCTTTCTTGCAAGAAATAAAACCTTTAAAGACAATTGGAAGTGTTTGTCTCTTATGCAGTAGAGTCGGGTTGATTTGTTTTTGCCACAACAATACAAACAGGGAAACTGGGATTTAAATGGTTAAGACTCTCACCCTTAATCTTTTTTTCATTTTCAGTCAGTTTTTTGTCAGCCTGCAAAATTGCTTTAGAATCCACAGACTTCTGCTTCAGAAACTCCTCTAGGATTTCTTCAGCCTATTGACATACAGAAAAAATTGATAATTGTGATGTTGATCATATTTCTGTAGTGTGCAGTGTGTATAAAGAGGTGTAATAAGTGTAATATTGGTAAGACCTTGACTTCTTTATTTGTCTGGCTGTTATATTTCTTCACAATGTCCTCCAGATCCTTGCAGAAGAGATCATAGCCACCAGGTTTGGCATAGGAACCCTGCTTGAAATTTTCCGTCATTGGTGCAGAGAGGGATGACAAGAGATCCTCACATCGTCTCTTTGAAGCTTGCTCATTTTGGCACAGGTATCCATCAAAGAGTTTATTAACGTTTTCCTAAAAACACAACATGTAGCATGCAAGTAACAGTTAATTTCATATATGTACACTCTGACATGAGATACTCTGCCCAGTATTACTGAGTCAAGTGTTCCCTTTCGAGGGAACTCGCGCTGTGTCTGAGAATTTGAGGCAGTGGGAACGTCTCTGCGTGAATGTGTCGTGAAGCACACGTGAAATCAGTCCAATGGTCATGACCAGGGAAATATATTGAATACCCAGACCAAAAAGGTCGAGCTTCTGTGCCTTCAGCAAACACACACTGTGTGAAATCGTCTGTCTATTTGGTGTTTGTCTATCACAAGCATGTATATTCATTATATGCCACTTTTTATATGCACTCACTAAAGCGGCATGTGAACAACTGGAGGGCGCGTGTTGCCGAGATTGAAGTTCCGTGGCGCCGTGCCATCAGTTTGTCAAAACAGCTTTACCCATTTTGACACCGAACACTCTACTGACTGAAAGCCTTATATATATTGCTCTGTGATGTCTCTCAACTGAGGTTATTGAGACCATATTTCGCTCCAGAGCTCCTTCCACAAGGAAACTGTATGCCCTTAAGTGGGGAGCATTCACACTTCATGGTGCAGGAATCTCCGGCTGGACCCAGTTAACTACATTTGGTAGAGTGCTGGAGTTCCTTTAAAAGTGTATGTAGTGGCCATAGCTGCTTACCACACTTCTCTTTAGAGAGAGACCCACTTGTAACCTGTTTCCTTTGTGGTGCTTTGAGGATTATGCCTGCACTTCTCACGAGGGCGCCGGCTTGGGACTTGGCCATGGTATTGAAAAGCCTATCCTTGGCTCCCTTTGAGCCTATTGAGGAGGTTCCAGTTAAGTTTCGGACTCTAAAAACTTTTTTCCTCACTATTACGCCTCTCAAAAGAATAGAAACTTGCAAGCCCTGTCAGTTTCCTCATCATGTTTGGAGTTTGCACCAGGCCTGATGAAAGCTTTTCTATACCCTAGACCGGGTTATGTTCCTAAGGTCCACCACTAATGTGGCAAGATCTATTGTACTGCAGGCCTTTTGTCCTTCCCCCTTTTCAAACTTCAGACCAGGAGAGAATGAATCTATTTTGCTCAGTTAGAGCAATAGATGCTTACATCCACAGAGTTGCCCTGTGGTATAAATCTTATTAGCTGTTTTTGTGTTTTAGGTGTTATAGGAAGGGGTCCCCAGGATCTAAGCAGAGGATGAGCAAGTGGATATTTGAGGCTCTCTCTCTTGCATATCAGGCTGCTTCAAAAGCTGTTTTATCGTGAGTTTCCCTTTCAAGATATATATGTGATGTGGCGGGCTGGTTCTCTCAGAACACATTTGTTAGATTTTATAACCTAGATTTGGGCTCTTCACTGGGGTCCCAGGTGCTCTTTTGTTAGTACTGCTTTTTATGATTTCACACAAGACAGGTCCTTATTAGTATGGCATCATGGGTATAAATATTCCCACAGCATTGAATTCTCTGATACAGTACAAGTTCCCTTTTCAGGGAACGTCTCAGGTTACAGCTGTAACCACGATTTCCTGAAAAGGGAACGAAACGCTGCGTCAGAGAATTTGATACTATGGAAACATTTATACCTATGCCACTGTACTAACAAGGGCCTGTCTTGTGTATATGTCTGCATGTCTGTGATTGACTTGTTTCAGCTTATTATAAGCCAACTCTGTTTGGTCTGGGTATGCTTTATAGTTTCCTGGTCATGACGTCACCTGCCTATGTCACACCATTGGACTGATTTCACACGTTCTTCCCACATCTTCCAATTCTCAGAAGCAGCATATTCTGCATATACAGTTATATTCTGAGTCATTCACCGCATCATCCTACATGAACGTAAACTGAGATCCAGCCTACCTCTAGAGATTTCAGGTACTTCCCATCAGTGTCCCTGAAGGAATGCTTCATGAAGGTTTGTGTCGCCATTTTGCTGAGACGTTGGTGTTTTGAGGACACATTCTTCAGTTCCAGAGGGAAGGAGTCCTTCATCTTCTCCATTCCACTCTGGTAAACCTCAAGCCCCTCCTTCACTGCAGCCTCATTCTCAATCATTGCCATAGCAATCACAGCATTCTCCAGACATGGCACAGCCCCACTGGAGATGGTGTCCACGTATGTTTTCGCCAAGTGACCCAGAACTTCAGAGATGGAAAGAAGTCAAAAATAATGGTACAGAAAAGGTATTGAACAACAGTCATCTGTATGTACATGCAAACTCTTCAGATTTAATTTTGAATCACCTCTGCCAGTGACTGTGATTCCATCTTTCAGCTTCTTCACATGGCTCTCGTTAAAGACAAACTTGCAGAAACGACCTGTGACCTCCAGGAAGTCAGGGAAAAGTTCAGCAGGATCCAAACTCTCCAAACAAGACAGATTCTCTTTGGTGGTTGGAAATGGGAAAGTGAAGCACGTTCTGGAAGGGAAGAATTTTTGGATGCACTCCCTGGGCAAGTTGTACTCCATCACTTTTTTTGATGTGCCTAAAACAAATTAGGGCATGCTGTAGATTCTCTCAATTCAAATATTATTAAACCATAAGTATAATCTCAATAAATTATGAATTTTAAAAGAGACAAACCTGTTGACAAAAACTAGTCACAAAAAGTGATAGTGATTGTAAGGGCTCCTAAAATAATAATTTTACTAAAATAATATTTTTTACTATTATTAAATTACCTGGTTTCAGCTTTATAGCAAACTCTAGGTACTCATTCTCTGTTGCATCTTTGCCATCGATATTTCGCTCAAGAGTGAAGTCCCTCACAGCCCAGATGAAACTAGGGAAGAACTTCACAAACTCGCTTGAATCGTCAGCATCCTTATTTGATGATTTGACCTTAATGCACTCTGTTAGTTCAGTGACGTATCTGACAGTTTGTTCAGGCATGTCAAGTGCACCAGTGCTAAATTCTTTTCAGTATCACCAAGCCAAGCAATAAAGGAAGCAGTTAGGTGTAGATAAGTGGGTGTAGGCAAGTAGATGTACTTTCCTTTTTGTGCCTTTCTCAATAAATAAATAAATAAATCAATTTGCTCTTTCTCGTAATACACTGTACCCACACATGACATTAAAGGGGACCTATTATGCAAAATTCACTTTTGCATAGTGTTTGGACATAAATGTGTGTTGTTAGTGTGTGTACACAACCACCCTATAGCGATAAAAATTCACCCACTCCTTTTTTAATCCCCATAAATCATAAGCAGTGTCTCAGAACAAGCCGTTTCCAGATCCCTGGCAGTGTGATGTCACAAAAGCCACAGGCCCCGCCCACGATGTTGGTAGACACTGCCGTTTTAACATAGAACCGCACTGACATGTTCACAGCGAGTCTGCCATTTCTGCACTGACGAGAACATCTCCCAAGCGTTTTAGGTGTTCTGTAGCTGGATGGATTAATCCGCATAGCTCTCTTCATTTACTCCCTAAAGCTGCTGAAGATGAGGTGGATTCATTTTGTTTTCGAAGAAAATGCTCTTGATGACTGTTCATGATCCAGCTTACAGTCTTTGTGACTGGATACGGCAGTAATGAAGGTGGGAGCACTTTATTACAGTTCATCGGAGTTGATTTATTGATATAAAGTTTACCAGTTTATTAAGCATCACCCGAAAAGACATAAGGTCTTTATATATTTGTTTACTGTTAGTTGTAACGAGTGTTTCTGTGTAATTCGCTGTGTATGTTGATGATAATGCAAGGAAGAGAGAGAGAGTTTATGGATAATATTTTAATGCACACTTGCACTGTGTTTTAAGCTCTTACAGAGATTTTCTAGAGTGAAAACGGATGCTTCAGCTTTTGTGTGAAGTACAATAAACATAATAAAACTCATCTGTAAAGTTTTGGCCATCATTCGTAGGGGGTGCGGTTAGTGCTGGGCGGTATGACCAAACTTTTTTTTTTGGCATATTTTACTGTCAGGAGTACAGGGAATATATTATATAAACATTGTAAGGACAAATAAAAAATGTTTTTAAAAATATGATCAAATCAGTTCATAAAGCTAACAATTTAGTTTAAAACGTAATCAAATTAATTTAATTAATAATAATAAGTAAGCTACATTTTTACTGTGCAATATCTGTAATTTCAATGAAGACCTTTGAGTTTGTGTTTAAATAAATGGTGTTATTATTATTATTAGGCTATTATCTCTATTAATTGAAGTACACTCGATTGTACAATAGTATATTTCTATTATTTCAAGTTATACTGAACTTTTATTTTAACAGGACTGGATGGATAAATCAGGACTGGATTCTGTGATCTCATCCGTGTTTTCTGCATCGCGGAAATCATTTGGCTCTGCATGGTATGCGCAGTATTACAGAGAGTTAGTTTTGCGAGTTCTTTATTGTTGTGTAATACTAATAAAGTTGTTTCTGTAAGTGTAAGAAGAGTATGCAGTTAACCCTCCTATTATCCTCAAAAACCAGCTATGCCAGTTCCCCACTGGGGTCAATTTGACCCCAGCAATTAAAAACCTCCAGAATATAATTTTTTTTTCAAAGATTTATGTATCAGGTACTTTATGTTTCTTCATTGACTACTCAAATAGCTCTTTAAATAAAACAACACTTGCAAAGCAAGTCATGCAAAGCAAATTTACAATTTGTAAATTGCAAAGCAGTCATGTGGGATCTTCTGCAGCCAGAGGCCCCCACAGAGATGGGTGAATGTCTGAAGACATTCACACGTCACTGTGTGTATATGCATTTCTTGGAGTAATCGATGTTTTGCATTTATCATTTCTGAATTGGCTTCTAATTGTCTAACTGTAATGTAATTGGCATGATACATTTTTACTTATACTATTACAAATAAAATGTTATATTTGGTTTATTCTGCATTATTCTTAATTCATTATTTCAAGTAGATCAAAGCGAAGGTATTACCTCAAATCTGTGTTCAGGATTGATCATACTGAAGGTTTAATAGATGGAGCATAGGGCACATCAATTAAGTCCATTTCGATTTCTGACAATCACTGCCTTAAATAAGTTGCAGTTTTCGTAAATATATAAAACTATGCTTTTTGTTACGAGTAAGCAGAGCGCGACCGACTTAAAGGTAGATATTTACCCTGCATCCAATGTTTAAGGTCAGAACTGACGAGTTTGTGTCCGGGAAGAGGATTTAATTCGGCCGAAATGACTCTTCTAAAGCGATACCGGGACTGCAGTGAACGAAATAATTGAAGATATAAGGTAATCAGAATAATTTAAAAAATCATTTGAAATTGGAGTCAGATTAAACGAGTGAAAATAAGTGAATTTAATAGAGACGCTGAAAAGGCATACACGCTTTAACCTTCGCCCGGGCGCGTCGGATTCCGTTTTTGGGCCGATGCGGGGTTCCTTACAAAGGGTATTAACATGCAGTATGTTTGGGGTCAATTTGACACTCCCTTGGGACCGCCCCACTCATGGGTGGTCTCAGGATGCTTCACTGTTGGCATGACACATAACTCATCATGGTAGCATTCACCTTTTATTTCCCTGGACTAATCATTTTCCAGATTTCTCACAGTCGGATGGGGGCTTCATCACAAAAAATAACTTCTTTCAGTCTTCTGCTGTCCAATCCTTGCTGTACTTGCAGAATTCTAGTCTGTCCTTGATGTTTTTCATGGAGAAAAGTGGCTTCTTTGCTGCCCTTCTTCACCAAGCCACTGTCCAAAAGTCTTGACCTCACTGTGCCTACAGATGCACACCTGCTGCCAATATTGAGCCCTGCACATGGTTCAGGATTGACTCTTCAGGAGGTGACCGTCCTGCCGCTTGCTGGACACTCTGGAATGTTCTGAAGGCTTCTTCATTGCAGTTGAATTTCTCAACTTGAAGTTCTTGATGATCCAGTAAATGGTTCTTTCAGATGCTTTGCATCAAAATGGCCTCACATGCAAAGAAATTGCTGCAAAGCGATGATGGGTACATGTCTTTCTTTAGAGGTAACCATTGAAGACGCAAGAACACAATGACTTTTTCCTCCTGACTAGAACTTGTTTGCACTTTCCCATGTGCTGATGTGATTAGTGAAATGATGCTAGCTGGTCACTTTTTACCAGGACCTCAAACAGGTCCTTTTTTTGTTTGTTTGTTTTTGCCAACATCACAACTGAAGCAGCAAACTTTTAACAAGCAGTTCATCTAATGAGGGTTTCTGAGACTACAACCCACTGCAGAGAACCACCAAAACTTTTGGCCATGGCTTTACCCTATCAATCAAGTGGGGGGCGGGACCATAATAAATTACCATTTTTGAAAGGTAATGTACCTCCTTGTGGTTGAGATACAACAGAAGAGAAAACACTAAGAATCTCATTCTGAGCAGGATGTCTCAAAATTAGGATTCTCCTCATTTGTTTTCGTGAGAATTATTATAACCGTAATTGAACTAAACTATAACTGTTTTATCTCCATGCAGCATATATTTGCGGTTTCTGACATTTTAGTGCGTCCTGACTGAATCCTGACACCGGAGAAAGAGCTCTTGAAGCTCTGCCCTCTTAGGCCAAGCACAGCAGCTCATTTGCATTTAAAGGGCCCACACTGAAACGGCGCATTTTTGCTCACCCCCAAAAAGTGGCAATTTTAAGATGCTATAAAAAATATCTGTGGAGTATTTTGAGCTTAAACTTCACATACACACTCTGGGGACATCAGAGACTTATTTTACATCTTGTAAAATGAGCCATAATAGGTCCCCTTTAAAACGTGTAGCACCTTACCAAAAGTGATGTCTCCTTGTTTTGACTATAAAGTCGTGATGTATTTGTACTCATTTGTAAAATATTTTGGATATAAACCATCAGCTAAATGAAATACCTATCTATATTGTCAGAAGGATACTGCAGTTCCTCTACAGCTCTGTTGTCAATCGTCCCTCGACTGTTGTAGACCAGAGTGCTGCTCAGTAACACAGCCAGACAGAAGATGTTGGTGTCATGCTTTGAGTCTCCCTGAGATAAAAAACTGGAGATTAATCTCAAAGAAAGCTGCTCTATTTTTAACAAAAATCAGTGCAAATGAGTCTTTAAGTAAATGTGTTGCATCAATCTATTTTTTTGAGAAAGTGCCTCCTATTTACAACAAACTAACAAGCTATTAATTGAATACATGTGTTCAGTCTAACCTTTTCTCTTGTTCCTGCTTTGTTGGGGGTTAATTCATGCATGTTACAGAGCCCTCTTCAATACTAAACAGATCATTTACAGTTTGTAGAGCTCTTGTGCAACAGCTGAAAACTCTATTGTTATACATTTGTAAAGCAATTTTTCACCCTACACAGTTGCACAGGGTAATGAGACAACTAAACAGTTCAAGTACTATAACCGTGATGCTGAGTGAGAAAACAAACTTCTGTATCGGCAGAAACGCTTATCTGCACAGTGATGACATTGACAGAAATCAGCAGGGTTTTTCCTGGGTCAAAAATGGTCTTCGGTGGTGGCTGACAGACATGGTCATCCACAGAAACAATAAAAAGTGATGATCTGTGAGCCCAATACTGACAATAAAATACCTGCTACTCTCACTGTAATCCTTTCTTGCCCTTTTTGCAAAAATATCTGTGATTTCATAGCTTTCTAAGAGAAGATGCTTCTTTGCTAGACCTGATAATTATTTTGGTATATATATTAATAATAATTAATAATCAATATTAAAAAGTAGCATTTAAAAAGTTTATTTTAACTAATAGTCCAATTTTTTACCATATAGAATTGAATGCACCTAGCTAACAACAATTTGCTTTGTTCTGGTTTCACCTCACTCCAGTCTAAACTAACTGATTTTATAGATAATTTACTACACATTGTCCTATAAATAACCTGAAAATACTTTACGTTCTCATTTCAGAGGTATTCTGAGTAAATTATTTGTTATTCACCAATTCAGAAAGTGACGTCTGGTGAGTTCAGTGTTGAACAGGGGTGCGTTTCCCAAAGCGAACTGTGGTCGCAAGTTCCGTCGTTACCAATAGAATTCAGTGGGACTTACGACCATAGTTGGCTAAAGATGCTTTCGGGACACGCACCCCTGATCAGTTGTTTTCACCAATCATTAAAATAAATCTGACTAATCATCACGTCATTTCAGCCATTTGTTAGCAATCAGTAATCATATCTACCCAATCAGCATGAGTGAAAGCATATATATAGTCACAGTCGACTCACCCATATTCCTCGACAGTTTTACAGCATCTGACCCGCCCTAAGTTGGGCGTGTCCGCCATGTCCGAAATTAATCTCTTTGTGTCCGATGAAGAATCTTTCGTCCTCGAGGAATCTTTGCCACAATCCTCTGTCTGGCCTTACTAGGAGCAATTACACCGCCTAACACCGCCGCCGATCCATCTCGGGGGGCGTCAGCCAAAACAAACGGGTCCGATTCAGTCCCAGCCAACTCACACTTTCCACACCATCGGCTCAACCCCGCAAAAGCACAGTTAAAATCCTTCTCATTTTCTGTCCCTGAATTAATTTCCACAGTTATGCCATCTGTATCAATGTTGATCGGGGGAATTTACGTTTTAAAGAACACATGAAATCAAAATTTACCCTATTTATTTTGTTAGCTCAAATTGCTAGTTTTGTGGTGAACAATTCATCCGTGCAAGTCAATCCACACAAAAAAATTGTTTGGCTTCGTAATATTTAATCAAAATCTGAAAATGCTCCTCCCCTCTGCAACGGTGCCCCTTCTCAAATGACATCAATTTGACGGCTTGGGTTGAAAACGCGTAAACTACTCCCCTCCAACTGTTAGTCTGCTATGAGCGAGAGATGGAGAGGAGGAGCGCTAACGTAAAACTCTGCCCTCTATTCAATTTTCCGTTTCACTTGGAAATACGTCACAACACTAGAGAAAAGTCGTTTGCAACTTCCGGTTCACGCGGACTTTAAACTGTTTCGGTAAAAGTTTGCAGTTCTAAATTAACGTGCCGCTTGTGGTTTAAACATGCAAACAGCTGTTATATGCTCGTATAACATTCAGATTGCACGCACGGTCACAGACAGAATCGTTGAAACTCGGAACTTATTGTCATCGCTGTCCTGCGATTGATCAACAAAATCGCTTAGAAACTTAGTCATAATATGTATTTCTGTTTTGAAGTAACTTCAACCACAGCTTCACTATTGGTAAAGAGACGCAGAGACTGGTAGGACAAATTCTTTTCAAATCATTATTTTGATGCATTTAAATAACTCTTACCGTTCTCTTTTTATCTGTATCTGTTTTATAACGAGCATAAATCTGTAAGTAACTTAACAAACCATAGACAGATAACCAATGAATAAACTATTACGTTGATGGTTCTTACGCGGTTTGGAAAAGTATGGAATTTGAGTAATTTCCAGGTCTGGATAGAAAAGAAACCAACATAAATAAATATAAATAAACAATATTATACAAGCAGCTTGTTCATGGTAAAAATTTTAGTGATTGTTGAACACAATTTAATAAATTCAAGGTGCACACTTTTATTATGCAAAGCTCTGTCTTTTACAAATGAGTCTCTTTTGATCTTTACTAAATGAAGGTGCTTCTGACTCAAACCAGCAACAGTTAAAAGAACAAATGATCATCTAAATCATATTGTACTTAGCTGTTTGATGATCATTCAACATCAAACAATGACAGTACAAACAGTACTGTCATTTACAGTATCAAACCATCATGTCAGAGGTGAACATATGCAGGTTTAAAGGATTTCAGGTTGCTTCCGAGAAAATAAGAATATGTACAAAGTTTATTAATCTATCTCTCGGCCCTGCACAGTTTCGCTGAGCTCAGGTTTCCAATCGCCCCAGATAAAACGTTGGGTCCAGCCACGTCCATTGAATTTCTGGGCTTTAACTCGATTACAGTTCATTTCCAGGCCTCACTGGAATCAATAGAATATTTATGTTCGCTTCCACCTTCCTAAACAGTCCAAACTGTTCTAAACAGGAATTACTATCTTCGCTCAGCTATTTAAACTTCATGATGCGAGTAATTCCACAAGGCCACTCTTTCATCTTACATCTCCTCACTCTTCTATCTTCAATTCATGTGCTAGAAACAAACTTCAGGCCACAGCAGCAGCAAGCCTGGGCCATGCCCCAGATTCCCCACTTTCCTCCTCCCTCCGCTTAGCCACACACCGCGGCTTTCACCGGCGTCACACCCCATCCAACAATGCCCGCCCCTCTTGGTGAATGCCTTCCCTCCTAACGTGAGGATGCCTCTACTAGCGGAGCAAGCTCAGCCGTCTCAGCCATTTCGTACCGCCATCTCTCACCCTACCTCTCTGTTGTCTTTGGTCTACAGTTCAACTTTGGACCCTAGCGTGAGGCTGCCTCCGCTATCGGCGCAGGCCTAGACTTCCTATTTTCCCCAGCTTCCCTCTTTTTCTAACCACCCTGTTCCTTCCCAGGCTCCAGGGGCAAACCCGAGCAAGAGGCTGCCTCTGCTAACGGTGCAGGCCCAGACGCCTCAATTTCCCTTTCTCAGTTTCCCTCTTTTCTAACCTCCTCATACCTCCCCTGGCTCCTCTAACGGCCTCGGTCCCGGCCTTTCTTCCTCCTTGCACTGTCCCACAAGCAAAACGCCGTTCACCCTGTCTACTACAACACTGATGCCCATCCCACCAAATGCTACAGCCTTGGAACCAAACCCCGTTGCCAACAACATCAGATCCTCTTAGAAATTCAAGCTCTTGGCACCAGGGGTGGACCCATTCCCAATCCTGGTACCTTATTATTCAGAGCTGATATTTCCATAAACCACCCACTAAAAACTCTACTTGACATCTCTCTCAACTACATTCTTCAAGCTGCCTCCCCTAAAACCCTACAATCCATTCTGCACAGGAGCAGCAACTGCAGCCACCCAAAAAGGCCTCTCCCAGCATCAGATTCAAACATTTGGTCACTTTTAAGACCAATACATCCGATCTAATCGCTTCCATATTAAAGAAGCCCAACGAACACCTATCAGCTAAATTCAGCTCCAGCTCGTTCTCTCACACATACCTGCAAGCCACCATATCCAACTCAACTAATACCATTCCAATACAATGGAATTTTTCTATCATTGCCGCAGCAGTGATGTGCCTCGGCTCCCGCAGGAGCTCGGTTATTCTGGCTAATATCTCCACTGCAGCAGCAGTGATGTTCACTCGGCTCCGGCAGGAGCTCAGATTCTCTGGCCAATTTCTCCACGCCGCAGCAGTGATGTCGCCTCGGCTCCCGCAGGAGATCAGTTCTTCTGGCCAATTTCTCCACTGCCGCAGCAGTGATGTCGCCTCAGCTCCCGCAGGAGCTCAGTTCTTCTGGCCAATTTCTCCACTGCCGCAGCGCCTCAGCTCCCGCAGGAGCTCAGTTCTTCTGGCCAATTTCTCCACTGCCGCAGCAGTGATGTCGCTTCAGCTCCCACAGGAGCTCAGTTCTTCTGGCTAACATCTCCACTGCCGCAGCAGTGATGTTCACTCGGCTCCGGCAGGAGCTCAGATTCTCTGGCCAATTTCTCCACTGCCGCAGCAGTGATGTCGCCTCTGCTTCCGCAGGAGCTCAGTTCTTCTGGCCAATTTCTCCACTGCCGCAGCAGTGATGTCGCCTCAGCTCCCGCAGGAGCTCAGTTCTTCTGGCCAATTTCTCCACTGCTGCAGCAGTGATGTCGCCTCAGCTCCCGCAGGAGCTCAGTTCTTCTGGCTAATATCTCCACTGCCGCAGCAGTGATGTTCACTCGGCTCCGGCAGGAGCTCAGATTCTCTGGCCAATTTCTCCACTGCCGCAACAGTGATGTCACCTCGGCTCCCGCAGGAGCTCAGTTCTTCTGGCCAATTTCTCCACTGCCGCAGCAGTGATGTCGCCTCGGCTCCCGCAGGAGCTCAGTTCCTCTGGCTGTTATCTCCATTGCCGCAGCAGTGATGTCGCCTCGGCTCCCGCAGGAGCTGAGTTTTCTGGCCAATTTCTCCACTGCCGCAGCAGTGATGTTGCCTTGGCTCCCGCAGGAGCTCAGTTCCTCTGGCTGTTCTCTCCATTGCCGCAGCAGTGATGTCGCCTCGGCTCCCGCAGGAGCTCAGTTCCTCTGGCTGTTATCTCCATTGCCGCAGCAGTGATGTCGCCTCTGCTTCCGCAGGAGCTCAGTTCCTCTGGCTGTTATCTCCATTGCCGCAGCAGTGATGTTGCCTCAGCTCCCGCAGGAGCTCAGTTCCTCTGGCTGTTATCTCCATTGCCGCAGCAGTGATGTCGCCTCGGCTCCCGCAGGAGCTCAGATTCTCTGGCCAATTTCTCCCCTGCCGCAGCAGTGATGTCGCCTCAGCTCCCGCAGGAGCTCAGTTCCTCTGGCTGTTCTCTCCATTGCCGCAGCAGTGATGTCGCCTCGGCTCCCGCAGAAGCTCAGTTTTCTGGCCAATTTCTCCACTGCCGCAGCAGTGATGTCGCCTCGGCTCCCGCAGGAGCTCAGTTTTCTGGCCAATTTCTCCACTGTGATGTTGCTTCGGCTCCCGCAGGAGCTTAGTTCTTCTGGCTATTCTCTCCATGCCGCAGCAGTGATGTCGCCTCGGCTCCTGCAGGAGCTCAGCCCTGTCTAAACTCACCTTCACTGCCACAGCAGTGATGTCGCCTCAGCTCCCACAGGAGCTCAGTTCTTCTGGCCAATTTCTCCACTGCCGCAGCAGTGATGTCGCCTCGGCTCCCGCAGGAGCTGAGTTTTCTGGCCAATTTCTCCACTGCCGCAGCAGTGATGTCACCTTGGCTCCCGCAGGAGCTCAGTTCTTCTGGCTATTCTCTCCACTGCCGCAGCTGTGATGTCACCTCGGCTCCCGCAGGAGCTCAGTTCCTCTGGCTATTCTCTCCATGCCACAGCAGTGATGTCGCCTCGGCTCCTGCAGGAGCTCAGCCCTGTCTAAACTCACCTTCACTGCCACAGCAGTAATGTCTTCATCCATATGACGAAAACTCTCCCGGCCCTTCAACCTAACCCTCCAAACAGCACATTCAGCCTACGCAATGCAATTTTTGGGGGTCATCAGTAACGTTTCCTGCTGCTGTCCTGCATTGGTTTGCAATTTTTGGGGGAGTACTCTGGGTTTGGGCCAAAATACCGAGCTCGGAGCCCTCTCCTCGGACAGCACGCTCCAGCTTATGCTTAGTAATCACTCCACAAGACTATGAACAAAGCAATTTTATTTGTGCCTTCTTGCTTGAAGCTATGCTCTGTTGTTTGCCGTCAATGTGTGCACACAAAATGCAGCAAAAACTCCCACACGACATTAATTGTGTGATTAATGTGTGTACATGTCTATAATGCACTTCGATAATGTGACTAAAATAGGAATACTCCACATCTTAATTTGATTTGTGTTTACTTCGAGTATTATTTTAGCCGGATTAAGGTAATCAGAAATAGCTGTTTGCATGATAGTTTCTTAATCAGAGTATTGTCTTAATTGGGTTATCGGAATATTGTTGTCCATGTATATGTACTGAGTGATTCACGCTTTCAGCTGTTGACATGATGCTGTTGAAATGACATTTCAACATAAAACTAGTTTAAAACTCCATTTAGGAATAAACAGACCAAACAATATGTGAAATAAAACATCAATCACATATCTTAGACATTGATTTCAGATACGCTCTGAAAGCGCGCTAAAGACAGCTAACAGCAACACTACATGTATTTGTTTGAATGTTGAGCAGCAGCTTACTGGCCTCTGATGCAACAGAAACCAATCAGCTATGCAATGTAGATAATGACATGATCGCTACCAAATGAGTTAAAGACCTATCAGCCTGTGCCATCAAGAGGTTCATGCCAGAACTAGGTAATTGTGTTTCAGTACTCTGGTTTTTACATCACCTTGTCCACATCTCCGAGTCCCTCAGTGTCCAGCAGCACCAGAGTGGTTCCTGCTTTAGTGGGGTAATCCACACACCACATCCAGATGCCCTTCGTCTTGGACTCAACGGTGCTGCCCAATGCAAACCCTGATAAAGCCACACCCAAAAAACAACACAATGACTTAAATGCATGTAACCTCATGATGTTTCCCTTACGTTTTTGGATGCTATCAGTGCTGTCTATGGGGGTCTAACCTGCTTGTTGTCCTGCGAGGCGATTCATCAGGTAGGACTTCCCGGTGCGGTAGAGACCCACCATGGCCACCACCACCACTGGCTGCTGGATCTTCTGCAGGATCTGTAGAGCTGACTGCTGCACACACAGCTTCCCATCTGACCCCGTGTCAATCAAGCATACTGGTTTGTCCATGATCACTGGAGAATACAGCTGTCGAACAGATACACACATTTAAAATCCTTTAAGTAAGTAACTGCAGTATACTGGAGGTAAAAAGTTAAGATGGATTGGGAAATATTCCAGTAATTCTACAGTACACAATAGAGACATTCACCAGATCAGCAACTTTTCCTTTTTCTGTTTGGGGACGTTTCTTTAAAAGTGTTTCTTATGTCACCTTAACACACACATAAACACGTGGATAGAGAAACAGAAAAAAGCTACAGACTTATAAACATACATAAAAATTCCCATAAAACCCACATCTGTCAACACATACAGACATCCACACTCACACAATAAACGCATTCACCACACATTACACAAGAACACTGAATGAGACACAAAAAAATCCTGCCAGCTTTGTTTGTGTTCAGCTACTATATCAACCCAAAATTCAAACTCCTCTAGTCTATAACCTTACTGGGTTCAGTTGATGAACAAAGTAAGACATGGACCTAAAGTTTATCAAAACGTGTCAGGGTGTAGAGATCACTAATACACACAAACACACATACATTTATAAATGGCTTATGGTGACTCTGCATGTGTATTAGCTTTTATACTGAGCCAATAATATTTTCTATCCTCTAATCCTAACCCCACCCATAAACATCTTCATTATAATACACATTTAAACCATGGATGAAGTAATGTCACTTACCTTTTTGCTTTACTTAACTTCAGTAGCTCAATCTGAGTTTTATACAGGTTTTGGCTTCATGACATTCTGGGTGGGGCTTTGGAGTGGACGGTTGCCAGGTCTGCGCAACAAAACCATCCCAAAAGTAGCCTAATCACAGCACAAGTGTAAAAGTATCCAAATCCCAGACGAGGAAACAATGAGCCGAGCGTCGTTACATGGCTAGCGGCTGTGTGACAGACAGATGATAGTTGATGTTTGTGTGTGCATTTTAACGTTTTATGAGTTTCTATTGGGTTTTGACATGCTTTACTGCTGGCACGGGACACAGGACCAAAATATGTACGGTTAAACTAATGTTAGTTTTATGTCGTTAGCAAGTTAACCTTGTTTTTATGTTAAATGAAATGTTAACTGTGAAAATATATACATTCATATTTATACATTTACTCTGTATTTAAGTCTAAATTTAAAGTATAGTACTTTAGGATTTTATTCAACTGCACTCCATCTCAGAGACAAATATTGTATGAAAAACTGACATTTTGGACATCACGGATATTACAGTTTGATAAAAATTAAGATTTTTTTTTTTTTTACAAAACGAAATTCACTTTAAAGAAAGGCTTTCTACAAAACAAAACTTAATGAAGTGGTTCACTTTCCATTATAAAATAGATGAAATAAAAAAATAACATTATATTAGGCCTATTTAAACAAAGAAAACGTATTTGGTTTCATTTTATAATGGCTGTATGGATGTGCATGAATTAATAACGATATTTGCTGAAAATGTGACTTTCGTAGAGCATATATCCCAGCTAACATCAGAACAGCGGGCCACTGGCGGCCCACCGGTGGCAAAGTGGGCGGCCCACCGGCGGACGCCGCCAGCGATGCACTGGCGTTTTGCTCATCGTTATTCCAGCGGACCACCGGCGGCAGCCGCCACTTTTCCGACGGTGGTCCGCTATCGAGCCGCTAGTTTATAATAAAGGTTTTCTGGCAGGCCACGGTCGGTCCACGGTTTATAATCAGTTCCTTATATTACTATGGAAGTAATTTAATGCCAAATGTTTTCGAAATAAAAAGCTTGTTGAATTGCACTAATTGAAAAAAAATATGCATTACATTAGCTGTGTTTGCATTTAGATGCATTGTATTTTTAAGGCTTGAATTTTTATGGGCTGAAATTCAACATGGTTGTATATTTAGCTGTGAATATTTCAAATTAAAAATATTTCACACACATTTTCATTATTAAAAATTCAATAATTTATTTTCACCTTTCAGATTTCACTTCCAAAATATTCATTCTGTTTAAAAATACAACCTATAAAATTCGACTAGCAATTTTCAGTCCATTTTATTTCGCTTTACAAATTCGCTTCCACAAATTCAGTGGTTCAAATTCGGCAGAAAATTCAACATTTCACATCCGGGAACTGCAGGAAAAGCAGTAGAGTACCGATGCATGATCTCCATCTGCTGTTAGTCTTCTTCGCCAGCAGGTGCCGCTAGCGGCTGTTTAAGACCAGATCACGGCTAGTAAGTCATCATTCATTCATTCATAAAAACAGATTTACAGAAATGGAGCAAGTGTAAGTGAATGTGTGATGATTATCAGGGCCAGTATAAATGCAGAAAAGCTGATAAAGACACAAAAGCTGCATTTATGTTTAAATATCAGTGTCTTTATGGTTAACTGTGTAGTCTACATAAGCAGCTTTCTCTACAGTGAACGAGATTATAACGTTATTGCCCGATGCTGGTGTACAGATCAAACGTTAAATCTGAGGTAGATATATATTTCTCTCTGTTTAGTTTCCTCAACTTTTTATCGCAGCGCTGTGTTGTAATACTAGGGTTTCCCTCATACTTCATAGGATTCCCCTGCCATCACGACATATAAAACACTTAACACAGTGTTCTCTCAGGACACCATGGCGGAAATAGCACCTGAGCGCTTGCTGGTCATCGTCAGTGAAAATAATTGCATGAGAATGGAGCTGCACATTCCCGATGCTGTGGAAGACCTCATTGAGGAGGTGAAGAATGCATGTGGACTAGGAGGCCATATACGGCTACAGTATAAAGACACTGATTTTGGAGATATGTTTATTAATGTGACCTCAACATCTGTAATTAAGGACCTCACCATTCTTAAAGTGATCCAGCTAGACCCTGAAGCCACAACTGTTGTCCTGTACCCAGTTAATACCCCAATGAGTAGCACACTTTCTCTCGACATAGACAGTGAAGACTGCCCCAGCTTGCTGTCTGCATTGCCTAGTGACACTGCACTGCCCAGCCAAAGGCCTTCCAAATCCCACTCTTTTCGTACGACACTGAGTGTCAATTGCCGAGGGCAAACATTGAGTTTGCAAACAGCCAAACTACACTGACAGTTGGCACCAAAATGCTTTCAGACATTTTGGAAAAACTAGCTGAGGCAATTTACAGCTACAAAGGCTACCCAACAGGTTCTGACTGCAAAGATGTTGCAGATGCATTGATTAAAAAACACCCCTGCTTAACTCAACAAGGGCCCTTTGGGGAGAGTTGTGGCTGGCAACAAAGAATCAAGGTTAAGATGGCAAACTACCGCACTCTACTTAAGGCACATGGTACATCCGCTGAGCTGTCCCTGAATTCTTTTAAATCCAAATCTCGGGAGGACTCCTATCCTGCAAAGAATTTGAAGAGGCCTAGAAGAGCAGAGTTGAACTATTTCCCACCCTTACCAAATGGTGAGACACCAGAAAGCATGGAACTGGAAAGAGTTTCTCTTTTGACTGAACTTCAGATAAGAAATAACAGGCAAACTGTTAAAGAGAAGATGGCCAAGACGTTTGGGTACCGGAGGCAAGAAATAGTGCATGAGTAGGCGAGAATTGCAAATGTTGTGGAGAGGTGGCCAGCACTTTTTCAAATGGAAGAGGTCAGTTTCGGTGCAAAACTATGTTGATTCTTGTTCATTTGGTATTCATAACAGTAATTTGATTACAGCTTTTGTTACTAATTTAAATAGTTTTGTCAATTATTAATCCCAAACTTTGTATTTTCTGCTGTTTTCATTATTTAGATCAGTGCCGAGTTCATGAGAATCACGACAGTGCCCTTGGAGACAAAATTCTTACAGCAGCTGGACAGGCATTCCACGAAACTTGTACAGATAATACGGAATAAGGGTGGTGTGACAAAGGAAAGGACTGGCAGGATTTTACATAGTTTAGATGAGGTATGTACAATTACGACTGAGTCAGACTGAATCAGATATGTTTGATATTACCTTAACCGGTCTGTTCTATGGTCGCTATGACAGGGTTGTACGTTAACATTTTTTGCACGTAGCACTGGTGCTACAAAGGTTAAAAGATTTTTAGCACCAGTAGCCTGAAAGTTGTCAGCACAGACTGATTTCTTTTGTAGCATGTGCGGCAAATGTCGCACTGTACAGCCCTGTATGATACCAATTATGACATTAAAACCCTGACAACTCAATCCTTTGTGCTCAAAACTAACTCCGTCTAACCACAATGAGTGAGATTTGGCCTGCTCAATCTCATTCTAATTGTAAAAGACTGAAAAAGTCGGGTGGACTCCCAGTATAAGCTAGAGTGCAATTGTATTAAAGGAGAATGTGAAATGGACCAAAAGTATATTGCATACATACTTCCCCTACTGGAGAAGTCAAGGAACTGGGTTTTAATAAAAACAGTCTTTTTAATAAACTATATGTACACTTAGGCCCAATCCCAATTCTATTTTATACCCCTTCCCCTTACCCCTACGCCTACCCCTTCCCCTTGCCCCTTGAAACAGAGTGTCAAGGGGTAGGGCTGAAAATATTCCCCTAAGAAATGGGACACCACTACTAGACCATTACACAAAAACGTATGAGCCTGCATGTTTCCTCAGGAGTCCCTTGTTGATTCAGAACATACAATACTGATGAATAAGCACGCAAACTGAATGCACTTTTTGTTTATATCATGTAACGTACACATATTTATGGACGTAACCACAACAAAACAACACATTAATCAGGCATGCGGCAAAAAGACAAGTTAGCTGCCACCGGATTTGAATTTATGTTGTCAAATCAACGCGGGTTTCACTAAAAATATAAAAAATATGTTGTGGAACTATCATAAAGTAAAAAACATTAGCGAACTTTTTTCATAGCGATTTTAACAAATCTTTTTTCGGAGAACATAACTGTGTACATGAACACAAGATTAAAGGCAACATAAAACAAGTGATTATTTATTACTAAAATACTGTTTACCGTAAAAAAATACTTACATTTATGGGTCTCTGTGCTCGGTCGGTCGGCCATGTTGGAAATTTATCATACCCCTTCGTCTGAAGTGTGGTCCCGAAAAATCTTCGTTTGAAGGGCTACCTGGCCCTTCCCCCTACCCCTTCCCCTCCAACCAAATGAGAATTGGGACACCCCTACCCCTTCACGTGAACGCGCGAAACAAAGGGGAAGGGGAAAGGGGAAGGGGAAGGGGTAGAATTGGGATTGGGCCTTACAAAGTTCTCAATGCCTTTTTAAAATGTTAGAACCTTAACCCGTTTAATCCAAAATTTTTCCCAGAGATGACATATATGAATTTGTATGGCATTTGTAAGGATATTAACCAATCAATGTCAGTTATGTAAAAAAGATTTTGAAAAGTCCATGAAAAATTGGATTTTATGTCCGGTCACAAAAGTGACCGGTGGTAGAACACAGGGAGTCTAGGTCTATGATGTCAATGCATTCACAAAATGACAAACCTCCAGCAATTAGTTTAAAGATTGGGTTAAATAGATGAAATTAGTGTTTTATTCCACAAAAAAGTAAAAATTGTCTGGCTCAGTTTCAAAAAGGACAAAATAGCATTCCTAAGCAGCAGTACGGCACAAATAATCCATAAAATTATGACAAAATTACATAAATTGTAGGAAATTGGAATATAATTATTAACTTCATTATGTACTGAAATAAGTACAGACTGACAGACAGATAGATAGATAGTCAGTCAGATAGATAGATAGTCAGTCAGATAGATAGATAGTCAGACAGACAGATAGATAGATAGACAGACAGACAGACAGGCAGATAGTCAGTCAGACAGACACAGATAGTCAGACAGACAGACAGACAGATAGTCAGTCAGACAGACAGACAGATAGATAGACAGATAGTCACACAGACAGACAGACAGATCGATAGATAGACAGAGATAGATAGATAAATAGACAGACAGACAGACAGATCAATGATAGATAGACAGATTGATGGATAGATAGATAGTCACACAGACAGATCAATGGATAGATAGACAGATTGATGGATAGATAGATAGTCACACAGACAGACAGACCGATAGATAGATAGATAGATAGATAGATAGATAGATAGATAGATAGATAGATAGATAGATAGATAGATAGATAGACAGACAGATCGATAGATAGTCACACAGACAGATCGATAGATTTACATTTACATTTACATTTATGCATTTGGCAGACGCTTTTATCCAAAGCGACTTACATTGCATTATACTATACATTTGTATCTGAGTATGTGCAATCCCTGGGATCGAACCGCTCTAACCACTGAGCTACAGGAAAGCTGTAGATAGATAGATAGACAGATAGTCACACAGACAGACAGATCGATAGATCGATAGATAGACAGACAGACAGATAGATAGTCACACAGACAGACAGATCAATGGATAGACAGATTGATGGATAGATAGACAGACAGATCAATGGCTAGATAGACAGATTGATGGATAGATTGATAGATGGATAGACAGACAGACAGATCGATAGATAGATAGATAGAAAGAGATAGATAGATAGTCACACAGATAGACAGATCGATAGATAGATAGTCACACAGACAGACAGATCAATGGATAGACAGATTGATGGATAGATAGACAGACAGACACAGACAGATAGATAGTCACACAGACAGATCAATGGATAGATAGATTGATAGATAGATAGACATACAGATAGATAGTCAGACAGACAGATCAATGGATAGATAGACAGATTGATAGATAGATAGATAGATAGTCACACAGACAGATCGATAGATAGATAGACAGATAGTCACACAGACAGATCAATGGATAGACAGACAGATAGATAGTCACACAGACAGACAGATCGATAGATAGATAGATAGACAGACAGACAGATAGATAGTCACACAGATAGACAGACTGATAGATAGATAGATAGTCACACAGACAGACAGATCAATGGATAGACAGATTGATGGATAGATATAGATAGATAGATAGATAGACAGACAGATAGATAGTCACACAGACAGATCAATGGATAGATAGACAGATTGATGGATAGATAGATAGTCAGACAGACAGATCAATGGATAGACAGACAGATAGATAGATAGTCACACAGACAAACAGATCGATAGATAGTCACACAGAAAGACAGACAGATAGATAGATCGATAGATAGATAGTCACACAGACAGACAGATAGATAGATAGATAGACAGACAGATAGATAGACAGACAGACAGACAGATCAATGGATAGATAGACAGATTGATAGATAGTCACACAGACAGACAGACAGATAGATAGATCGATAGATAGATAGTCACACAGACAGACAGATCAATAGATAGATAGACAGAGATAGATAGACAGACAGACAGATAGATAGTCACACAGACAGACAGATCAATGGATAGACAGACAGATAGATAGATAGTCACACAGAAAGACAGACAGATAGATAGATCGATAGATAGATAGATAGTCACACAGACAGACAGATCGATAGATAGATAGACAGATAGATAGATAGACAGACAGACAGACAGATCAATGGATAGATAGACAGATTGATAGATAGATAGATAGATAGTCACACAGACAGACAGACAGATAGATAGATCGATAGATAGATAGTCACACAGACAGACAGATCGATAGATAGATAGACAGAGATAGATAGATAGATAGATAGACAGACAGATAGATAGTCAGACAGACAGACAGATCAATGGATAGATAGACAGATTGATAGATAGACAGACAGATAGATAGTCACACAGACAGAAAGATAGATAGATCGATAGATAGATAGATAGATAGATAGATAGTCACACAGACAGACAGATCAATAGATAGATAGACAGAGATAGATAGACAGACAGACAGATAGATAGTCACACAGACAGACAGATCAATGGATAGACAGATTGATAGATAGATAGATAGTCACAGACAGACAGATCGATAGATAGACAGACAGATAGATAGACAGATAGATAGTCACACAGATAGACAGATCGATAGTCACACAGACAGACAGATCAATGGATAGACAGACAGATAGATAGATGGATGTACGTCACCAAGGACCAAGTAAATCCTAAACTTGATTCACGGTCAGTCTGAAATAGAGTTTATGAGAATAACATATAGGGGACATAGACTCCCTGTGTTATACCACCGGTCACAATTGTGACCGTCTTCATTTATCTGCAGTCTGACAACAGAATAAACCATTTATTAATATAATTTCAATATGTATGTATAGATAACCCTTTCATGATGATGTGTGCAAAAAATGTACGAGTTATTTAAAAATTTACTTTGAAAACTTAACTGTCATTTCTGAGCTTTAACGTCATCATTGTGTTAAGATGGCAGTACCAGGAAATAAATGTGTGTGGTCACATGACCAAACTACACAATAATGTTAGACCTGCCCAGAACTCATGCAGACATCTTAAATTTGCATTATAAATGAACATGTGCTTCATAATAAGAGTTGCTTTTTAATACCACACCAAAATATGTGAGGAACATTTGTGGTCACAATAGTGACCTGTGGGATTAAATGGGTTAATTATACTACCAACGAAGTCTGGGGCTACTTTGAGCCTTGTTTATGGTTTAAAAATGGTGATTTATGGCACTGAGCGTGATGCCCCTAACACTATCATTGTGAGCCTTTTGCACATATAGGCTAAATGTGGTCTTTAAAGGCAGGCATGACGTTATAAAAAATGCTCCATGATGAACGGTCAAATTTTTTTATCATGTTTCAATATACTTTTTTGTCTGTTTCACACCAGATTTTTCCTGTAAGTGGTAAAAAAAGATCATGTAATTTTTATGAATGCATTTTGTTCAGGTCGTGGACATCAACACAAGGAGGGAATCAGTTCTTAAATGTTTAATCATCTACTTTGGTGAATCTGTTCACCATCTCATCAAGGAAATTCAGGTACGTACATTGCTCAGCCATCCACGCACATACTTACATACTGGTAGGGCTAAAAAAATTAGAATGTAGTCTAAGTTCAGTAATTTCTGTAAAAAAAAGTTTTAAAAAATTGTAACTCGTGCATTATATTCATTACACAAAGTGAAATATTTCACGCAATTATTTGTGCTACTTCTGTTGATTGCAGCTTATAGCTACGTTGACGTATATGCACTAAATACCTGGTTGAGTATTTTGGCCTCCTTTTGCATGAATAGCTGCATCAGTGTGGTGTTATATGGAGGCAATCTGCATGTGGCACAGCTGAGGTGTTATGGATGCCCTGGTTGTTTTAAAGGTTCTATCAGCGATTACAGGCCCAAACATAAATGATCATATTCATCCTCACGATCCGCTAGCTGCAGGCCGCCAAAAAAATGCGTCTGTAGGCAGCCTAGGGTCTGAGATCTGTACACAAAAACAATAGACCGCAACAGTGCTATCAACCACTCAAAACCAAAATAGTGTTTAATTTTCTGAGATACTGAATTTGGGGTTTTGATTGTCTGTAAGCCGCAACCATCAAAATTTACACTAATATTTACTTGAAATATTTCACTTTGTGTAATGGATCAATATAATATACAAGTTTTCACCTTTTACCTTGAATTATTGAAATTTACGAACTTTTTGACTATATTCAAATTTTTGATCCCACACACACAAACAGACAGAGAGAGAGAGTTTAAGACACACACGCGTCATCATGTCACAAAGTTGATTCAGGACAATTATGTTTCAGGGAGGACATTGGTATTCGGCTACATGATTGGTTCAGAACGAGCTGTGCAAGCAGTAGTCTCTCATACACAAGCAGGCACGCACACAACTAGTGTCTCGCACATGCAACGAGCAGGAGTGTCATACAGTTGAAACCAGATATTTACATACACTTCAGAAAAAGACAAACTTTTTTCCTTTACTGTCGAACGTTAAATTTGACAGTAAGCTTCTCCTGTTTTAGGTCAGGCTATCCTTAGAAATATATTCACTATCCTTGGCTGCAATTTAATTCAAAGTTTTGCGTCTACTATTTTGACTAACTTTCTTTTCATTGTCTACTCTGTGAAATTATAGCTGGCTAGCAATGGAACTTGTTGAACCTGCTTTTCAACTGTATTCTCTCTCTCTGTCATATAAACACAGGCACACACACACACACACACACATAACGGTCTTTCTCATGTACATGCAGCTTACGAAATGCAAAACAAGCAGTGGTGTACTCATTTATGCTCACACAACAGGGGTTACACACTCACTCAGTTCAGGAAATGCAGAATAAGCAGGGGTGTCTCTCACACACTCAACTGGGTCTGGTCAGCACTCTTTATTCATTACTATGTATTGTCTCGCCAGGATATGCCAGGTGATGGACTGGAGCAAACAATGGCCGTTTAATCAGTGAGACAGACACCAGGGTGTCTGGTCTGGTCAGCACTCTTTATTCATTACTATGTATTGTCTCGCCAGGATATGCCAGGTGATGGACTGGAGCAAACAATGGCCGTTTAATCAGGGTTCTCATTGAGTCCACTTGAGTGTCGCAAGATGGCGCCGCGCATGGCAGCCTCAGTGCTTAGCTCCTCATTGTTTGTTGTGTTTTTGTTAGTTTTTCCTGTTTTTTGTTTTTCAAACACCATCAGTTTTACCAGGGATGAACTGCTGAACATTCGGCAGTACACACCACAAAATCTTTTACCGGATTTCGATTATTCAGACGTTTTGTTGAATGTTGTTGTCGGCGGAGCGGCAGCGCTGTTTAGACGCTTCAAGACGCGCAGACGGGGGAAGCGCGCCGGCGCTCTCGTGAAGCTCAGACAGCGCGGATTAAGAACGCCGCTCCCCAGCATCCATCTGGCGAATCTCCGCTCTCTTCCCAACAAAACAGACTAACTCCTTCTGCTCTCCCGGACAAATAAGGATTTTTCAAACTCGGCTGCTCTGTGCTTCACGGAGACCTGGCTGAACGACGCCATTCCGGACAGCGCGTTAAGTCTGCCGGGCTTTCAGCTGTTTAGATCAGATCGCGACGCAGAATCAACGGGGAAATCACGCGACGGGGGACGTGCTTTTACATCAACATGTTCAGATGTAACTGTGTTAAAGAAGATATGCTGTCCCGATCTTGAAACACTCTTCATTAACTGCAAGCCGTTCTATTCGCCGCGGGAGTTTTGCTCGTTCATTCTAGTGAGCGTCTACATTCCTCCGCAAGCGCACGTGAGCTCGGCTTTACAGATACTCGCTGATATGATCACAGAGAGCGAGCAACAACACCCGGACTCTGTTCTAATCATTCTCGGGGACTTTAATAAAGCCGTTCTCTCACGTGAACTTCCAAAATACAGACAGCATGTTACTTGTCCCACCAGAGACAGTAATACACTGGATCACTGTTACACAGCAATAAGGGATGCATATCACTCTGTCCCACGGGCAGCTTTGGGGCTCTCTGATCACTGTCTAGTTCATCTCATACCGACCTACAGGCAGAAACTAAAATCAGCTAAACCTGTAGCAAAGACTGTAAAGAGATGGACCACCGAAACAGAGCAGGCTTTACAATCCTGTTTCGAATGGACTGATTGGAGTGTTTTTGAAGCTGCTGCCAGCGATCTGGACGAGCTCACAGAGACTGTTACATCATATATCAGTTTCTGTGAGGATTTGTGCATTCCTACAAAGACTCATTTCACTTACAACAATGACAAACCCTGGTTCACTGCAAAACTCAGCCAGCTCCGTCAGGCCAAAGAAGATGCTCGCAGAAAAGGGGACAGAGTCTTGTACAAACAGGCCAAATACACACTGGAAAAGGAGATTAGAGTGGCAAAGAGGAATTATTCTGATAAACTTCGGAATCAGTTCTCTTCTAATGACACAGCTTCAGTGTGGAAAGGTCTAAAAGACATCACCAATTACAAGACACCATCCCCCAGCTCTGTGGCAAATCAACACCTGGCAGACGATCTGAACGAGTTTTATTGCAGGTTTGAGAAATCACCATCACCATCATCATCATCATCATCATCATCATCATCATCATCATCATCATCATCATCATCATCATCATCATCATCATCATCATCATCATCATCATCATCATCATCATCATCATCATCATCATCATCATCATCATCATCATCATCATCATCATCATCATCATCATCATCATCATCATCATCATCATCATCATCATCATCATCATCATCATCATCATCATCATCATCATCATTATCACCATTCACACCCCCAACAACCCCCCTCTCCCCCACACCTACAATTCAGTTCAGTGAAGATGATGTGCGCCAGGTCTTCAGAAAGAACAAGAGAAGAAAGGCACCAGGCCCAGACAGCGTTTCACCAGCCTGTCTGAAAACCTGCGCTGACCAGCTGGCCCCCATCTTCACACAGATCTTCAACAGGTCACTGGAGCTGTGCGAAGTCCCCTCATGCTTCAAACGCTCCACCATCATCCCCGTCCCAAAGAAACCCAAAATTACTGGTCTTAATGACTACAGACCTGTGGCTCTAACGTCTGTGGCCATGAAGTCATTTGAAAGACTGGTTCTGGCTTATCTGAAGGACATCACTGGACCCTTACTGGACCCCCTGCAGTTTGCTTACCGAGCAAACAGGTCTGTGGATGATGCAGTCAATATGGGACTGCATTATGTTCTCCAGCATCTGGACAGACCAGGGACTTATGTGAGGATCCTGTTTGTGGACTTCAGCTCTGCTTTTAACACCATCATCCCATCACTCCTCCAGCCCAAACTAACTCAGCTCTCCGTGCCCACCTCTGTCTGTCAGTGGATCACCAGCTTCCTGACAGACAGGCAGCAGCTAGTGAGGCTGGGAAAATTCTCATCCAGCACCCGCACCATCAGCACCGGCGCCCCTCAGGGCTGTGTCCTCTCCCCACTGCTCTTCTCCCTCTACACCAACGACTGCACCTCTAAAGACCCCTCTGTCAAGCTCCTGAAGTTTGCGGACGACACCACAGTCATCGGCCTCATCCGGGACGGAGACGAGTCTGCTTACAGACTGGAGGTTGAACAGCTGGCTGTCTGGTGCAGTCTTAACAACCTGGAGCTCAACACGCTCAAGACAGTGGAGATGATCGTGGACTTCAGGAGAAACCCCCCTGCTCTCCCCCCACTCACCATCATGAACAGCACTGTGACTGCAGTGGAGTCATTCAGGTTCCTGGGCACCACCATCTCACAGGACCTGAAGTGGGACATTCACATTGACTCCACTGTGAAAAAGGCCCAGCAGAGGTTGTACTTCCTTCGCCAGCTGAGGAAGTTCAACCTGCCACAGGAGCTGCTGAAACAGTTCTACTCTGCCATCATTGAATCCATCCTCTGCACTTCAATTACCGTCTGGTTCAGCTCAGCTACCAAATCTGACCTCAGAAGACTACAGAGGGTAGTCCGGTCTGCTGAGCGAATCATTGGCACAACCCTCCCCACTCTCCAAGAACTGTACTTATCCAGAGTGAGAAAAAGGGCAAAGAAGATCACTCTGGACCCCTCACATCCAGCACACTCCCTCTTTGAACTGTTGCCATCTGGTCGACGCTACAGAGCCCTGAGCACCAGAACGACCAGACACAGGAACAGTTTCTTCCCTCAGGCAATCCATCTCATGAACACTTGACAAACACGGAACACACAACACTATTACACATTAATTACTTAAAACACTTATATTTCAAATTTGCACACATAACTGTACATACAATTGTCTATATTATATATTATATATTGTTTTTTTTTTTTTTTTTTTTTGCACTTTGTCTATCTTGTAAATTTGTATATTATTTTATTCTTTTTATTATGTGTCGTGTCTTGTCGCTGTCACTCTGTTGCACTGTGGAGCTTCTGTCACTAAAACAAATTCCTAGTATGTGTAAACAACATACCTGGCAATAAAGCTCTTTCTGATTCTGATTCTGATTCTGAGAGGTCCTCAGTAACGTGCCCTCAACCGCAGCTGCTGTAGCAATGCTGTTTGGACTGACATATGTGCTAAACCTCGAGTATCCAAAAGAACTGAAATTCACTTTCGAGTTTTTTCAGAAAGCTCTAATGGAGCTTGACACCAGAAAAATGACCCCCAAAATATGTCGCCTTTGCACTCTGCTGCATAGTCAATGACTGACTGACAGCCTCCATTTCAGTGCTTTGATGAACACAGGATGGCAGAAATTCTTTCACCCCAGTCTCCACTACATCGTATTAGTAGTTCAGTAGTTGTTTGTTGTTTACTGGATGTGGCAATATCTATGTTTTGTATTTGATTTACATTTATTTCTTCTGCCAAAACTGTTCATTCCTGAGAGAAGCAGACCAATTGTTTTTAGGTATTTGTTCTTATTTCTTATTCTTGTTCTTATGATATATTCACATTTTAATACTGCTATGAATTCAACTTGAAATGAACTGATCACTTGATCTTTCTCAGAATTACATTTGTATTTGTAAAAAAATTTTTGTTTTGCCAAAAAAGTCTAATCTTAAAAACAGTGATTTTCATACAAGATTTAATACATCTTTAAAAGAACGTTTGATCTGACTCATTTAAAATATATATATATATATATATATTGAGAGAATTTTTATTTTTTAGATTGTCAATTGTGAAGCCTTTTATATTACTTGCAATTAATACATATTTCAGATTGAAGAAAATTCAATTTAGATCAAGTCTCTTATGAACCTTTTTTTTTAATTTAAGCCAATTTAAAATATTGATTTACACCAAATTCAGAAAAGAGTTTGCATGAAATGCAGAAAATTAGTTTGAACTGAATGGTTTCTGAACATTAGGTCAATGTAAAATCTTTATTGTGAATGGTTACTTCAATTTTATTAAGTTAATCCAATGTTTCACTTTTTACAGTGTACAAATAACGTCCTAAAGATGTTCCAAGAAAGTTGTTCCCAGAACGTTCTCTAAACGTTATAAGAACGTTAATAACGTTATAAGAACGTTCCAAAAACATTATTTTAATAACGTTTTGTACTAACATTCACACAACTTTTAAAGAATGTTAGTGAATGTTCTGGGAACGTTCCGTTAGCTGGGAAGCAGCTTTACGAGATTATAACGTTATTGCCCGATGCTGGTGTACAGATCAAACGTTAAATCTGAGGTAGATATATATTTCTCTCTGTTTAGTTTCCTTAACTTTATGTGTTGTAATACTAGGGATTCCCTCATACTTCATAGGATTCCCCTGCCATCACGACATGGGTCATTCTACAGAAACGTCCACTTTTGGTATGACAAAATGTCTTAAAATGTATTTCTTTTTCTAACATTTAAACTTAGACCACATTATTATATTACACTTTGACTTTATGAATACACGTAAATGACAGCTTAATGATTTTTGATTTTTTTTGTACATTTATTTAAAGACTGCCTGTCCCCTTTTTTGTCACTGGTGTTACCTTACTTCTCTAGCAATTTTAAACATTTTTATGAAATATTATTTCTCAATTTTTTCTGCACATGCAGTCAGAGTTACAGAAAAATAATGATAATGCAAAAAATAAGGAGATTATGTGTTATTTATTTTAATCAGGTTAGTTAAAAGTGTGATTGAATGATGATAATTCAATTGCACAACCCTATATTTGCTATAACAATGAAAATATTTGAAAAACAGTTATAAAATACAATACAATCCTTTAAATCTTAATTCTTGAATCTAGCAGAATTCAATGGATGTAAAATTATTATGATGTCACATATGACACATTTTATTTAATGTGACAGATAAAAAACAGTAACACCAGTGACAAAATGAATCACCAGTGACGTATACATAGGACCAAAGATCCTTAATTTTTCAACTATAATTAAGTAGATTGGACTAAATTTTTTACATTTGGTGTACAATAAAAGACTATCATTGACACTTAGTGAAAGCAGTCAGAAAAAGATCATGAACAACATTTTAAAACTGTCTGTAAATACACTGTCTGTAAAGTTGCTGCACTGAATTTAGCCAAATACCCTTAATTTAGCCAAATCTGCCCAAAGGAGGATTAACAATGAGAAAGAAAAGTTAAAATTATGTAATCTTAGTGCTATTTTATGCAAAAGAACTAAACGAATAGCTTTAAATAAAGTTTATCTATAAACGGGTAACACCAGTGACGATAACACTAGTGAGAATTTCATAAAAAGGTAACACCAGTGACAGTAACACCAGTGACATTTTTCATGAAAAATGCATTTTACAAAATGGCTGCTGCAAGGAATCAATCCACATGTTGTCAATCATGATATATTCACTAAATCAAGTAGTTTAATCCATTTGAATTCTAGTTTTTTATAATTCCCTAACAATAAAGTAGGTCACACCAGTGACTTCAACTAAAAGCTTCATATGAAATTATGATTTTCTAATTAAAATTTCTGATAATTGAAAAGAGATAGTGGACTTTCTATTGGCCTTTCTTCATGGATCTTCAGGAAATAGGAAGAAGGAAGTCAAGTGATGTCATCAGTGTGATTATTTATTTCAAAATAAGAGATTTTTGTTAAAGGTAACACCAGTGACACAACACCAGGGGACCACTACATTCATTAAATATTTTATAATATTTATTTGGCATTTGTTTTTTTTATGTCATTTACATTATATATTTGATAGTTATGCATACATTATTGTATTTGAAATGGTAGAAAAACCTGTTTATGAGCTGAAAATAAAGCCCTTTCCCTCTGTACATGACTGTGGGGACGAGCACTTCTGTGGCACTTGGAATTTTTATAATTAATTAAAAAACAAATATTGCCACATTGATGGCTCAAGAAGGTTTAATTGTTCAAATAACATATTGTTTCATATTAAAATATAAAAAAAATTGTAATCCTAAAGTGTTTTTCAAGTGTAATATTTCTGATAAGTCTAGGGACAGAAAAGTGGACGTTTCTGTAGAATGACCCACATATCAAACACTTAACACAGCTTAATGGACTCGTACAGTGATATAAAAGATCATTTGTGATGTAGGTTATACTATATAGGCTCCAAGAAAGCAGATACTGGCATAAAGTTGATTTGACGCTGAACGTTTGATGTTCGCAAATTTAGGGACCGTCTCTAAAGTTACGACATTGTTATTCACGTTTCTACCTTCAATAGCGTTTAAAGAGAATGACTTACAGTCACAAAACCAACTGTAAAGTGTTCAAACCTTTATATAATGCAAACCTTTTAGATTTTTGATGTTTATTAAAATTAAAGGTAACACTTTATATTAACTAGTTAATATGAACTAACAATGAACTGCACTTCTACAGCACTTATTAATCTTTGTTAATGTTAATTCCAGCATTTACTCATACATTATTAAAATCAAGAGTTGTATTTGTTAACATTGGTTAATGCACTGTGAACTAACATGAACAATGAACTGCTGCATTTTTATTAACGTTAACAAAGATTACCAAATGCAGTAACAAATGTTGGCTATTGCTCATGGATAGTTCACGTTGGTAAATACATTATGAACCTTATTGTAAAGTGTTTCCAAATATACTGTCAAATAATATGTCAATATTGCTATGTATTTCACTACTGTATGGGATCATACGAAAACAAATGCCATAATTTAAATCTCAATAGCATGTGATGAGTATGATTTACAGTCACAAAACCAACTGTAAAGTGTTCTAGCTTTTGTGTCTTTATCAGCTTTTCTGCATTTATACTGGCCCTGATAATCATCACACATTCACTTACGCTTGCTCCATTTCTGTAAATCTGTTTTTTATGAATGAATGAATGAATAATGACACTAACTGTGATCTGGTCTTAAACAGCCGCTAGCGGCACCTGCTGGCGAAGAAGACTAACAGCAGATGGAGATCATGCATCGGTACTCGACTGCTTTTCCTGCAGTTCCCGGATGTGAAATGTTGAATTTTCTGCCGAATTTGAACCACTGAATTTGTGGAGGCGAATTTGTAAAGCGAAATAAAATGGACTGAAAATTGCTAGTCGAATTTTATAGGTTGTATTTTTAAACAGAATGAATATTTTGGAAGTGAAATCTGAAAGGTGAAAATAAATTATTGAATTTTTAATAATGAAAATGTGTGTGAAATATTTTTAATTTGAAATATTCACAGCTAAATATACAACCATGTTGAATTTCAGCCCATAAAAATTCAAGCCTTAAAAATACAATGCATCTAAATGCAAACACAGCTAATGTAATGCATATTTTTTTTCAATTAGTGCAATTCAACAAGCTTTTTATTTCGAAAACATTTGGCATTAAATTACTTCCATACAGGCATGACATCACATTGCCAAAACGCGGAAGCGAGTTAGCATTTTAGTCGATGGATAATTTGAATGGGATTTTGGTTAAATGGCTGAAATGAGGTCTGTGGTGAACGCAAGTTTTACATTTTATTCTACAACATAAAATGCATCGGTATTACCCTACTTGTGATTTTTTTTTAAGCTGTTATGTGTCTTGAAAAAGGCGGTTGCTAACAAGTGGCTGGATTACAGAGGCAGTCGAGGATGTGTGAGTATCATAAACCTTTGTTGATCACAGAGCTTGTTTTTTGCGATAATCCAAAAGCCTATGGAAAATCCCATTGGGTTTTTGTCGAGGGAACCAGTGTGATGCTAACTTCCGATTGGCCTACAAAGTGACATCATACATGCCCCACTATATTAAATCAGTTTAGAGTGAAACATTTTAGAGACAAAATTGCTGCTGATTATTTATTATATTTATATTATATGAATTATAATTTATAATTCTTATAATATATTTATATTTATTACATTAATTGACAATATTAAACTTTGCTTTTAAATTAAAATTAAAATAATACATGAATACATGCTTTAAAACAGGTTAAGCTTACATATTTTCTTTTGAGCTCTTTGTGTAACTATATAAATTATAAGGCCTATTTTTTTTTTATTCCCTTGCATTAATATAGTCAGATATTTGTTTTGAGTTGCCTTCTCAAACTTTCACTGAAGCAGCAGTGTTTCTTCCTGCTTTGTAAATGCGTTTAATTTCATGATTTTTTTTCATAACGATCTCTTAATCTTCAGAAGAGATGTGAATTGTTATCGCAAACTCTGGATTAAGCCCGGGATACACTGCATGATTTTTGGCTGTCCCAGACGAAAGATTGCCATCGTGAAACAATCGTGGCGATTTCTGTGATCGTGGCTCTTAATCGGTGGTCCTATGTCATGCAGTGGGGGAGATTCAAAGACGGCCGTTTTCCCAGTCTTGCGACCAAAGATAGCCTAGGGTTTTCTAAACCCAAGTTTAGTAGATCCATGTCGCACAGTGTGATAAAGTACTGATCTTATAGGATTGCTAAAATCGTGCAGTGTATCCCGGGCTTTAAACCTGAGTTGACAGAGAACGTTGAACCTGACCTAAACCAGGTTGGATTTATATGGATTTGTCAACCCCAAACCTTTTTTTTTACCAGGCTCCTATGTTTAGGTTCAGTAATTTCACTTTAATGGCAATGAAAAGGTTGTTAGTCAATTACTGAAATATGCCTTAAATGTCAAATATGTCACTTTTGCACTTTAAGTCCATGTGCATTTTTTTACCTAAAAAACGTAAGTCCACCTCTTTGGACAAGACATAGTAAAACGTCAGTTTTACAGCAGCAAAGGGAACACTGTTGTGTTTACTTGCTACTCAAGTAACGATGGACAATATATGATAAAAACTTACAGCTCGGCAATTGAAAGTCGGCTCATATTTACACCGTCATTCATCTCGAATTTGCATCTTCCGAATGGTTCTTCTGTGGACTTAGAGGCTTTTCTGACAAAGGGAAATGTCGTTTATGGGTTTCTGCCAACGAAATGGTATTTCTGAATGTGCTGATGCTGGGATTTAGCTGATTAGAGACAAAAGTATTTGATGAATGTATATGTATGTGCGGACAGCATTTGCTCAATATCATTATCTCATTTTAGACGCTTTTGCATCTGAACTCTTAATATGCAAATATCTCAAATGTTATAAATGAGTCTGTTAAAAACAATATCATTAATTTAAATGAATTCATTATGTAAAATATCATTTGAAATGAATGAATGAAGACTTGTTTCATCCAGAGTTTTTAAACAAATCTCTTTAATAAATGATCCAGAGATAAATGAAATACATTTTAACAGTCAATGATCGCCACCTACTGGCATAACAATGTAATAGATACGTTTGAAGTGTAACATTAGCTTCATAGATCACCTACTCATTTTAATCGCAACATCACTGTTTAAATATCCAGACTATAAACTTTTATTCCAAAACTTTCGTTATTTGTTTGCAACACAGAAATAGCTAAAATGGCTTACAACTGCATTAAGAGGGACGCAGAGCTGAGAATAAACCACCGCTGAGACCGTCGATTATCAGACGCAAGATTTGAGTGCAGGGGTTTGACTTAGGCCTCGGCATACTCATGATCGCCTTCATCTGCTCACTGTGTTGCCTCATCATCAGATTCATAGTCTCATCATGTCTTTTGTTCATGTTTTCCATCATCTTTTTAAACATCTTGTCACTTTCCTTTTCTGCTTCTTTATTTTTGCTCCTGAAGTCCTCTATTTCTTTAGTCATCCTGTCTGCCTTCTCCTTAAAGCCTTTCTCCAGCAGATCAGCCTGCTCCTTCAGTTTACTGTCCATGGCACGCTCAGCCTCCTCTCTCTGGAGCCTCAGCTCCAAATCCATCTTCTCCTTCATCTGTCTCATCCTCTCTTCATTGCTCCGTCTCTCTGCTTCCATCTTCTCTTCGAGTTGTCTCTGCTTTTGTTCCTTGGTATTTATTTCCTGAGCCAGGAGAACAGACTTCTCTCTTTCCTCTGGAAGAAGATGTTGGTCAATCTTGAGTTGTTAATGTTCATTTTGTGCATTGTTTAGCACAAATTAATAACATTGGATGAAATAACAAATGAAATAATACAGTAGTCAACATTTGAAGTGGATCAAAAAAGTTAATCAAAGTTGGCCTAAGAACTAAGAACTCATCCTAAGAAGAAGGTTGTAGGACAACTTTGATGAAAGGTTTTGATCCACTTCAAATGTTAACTACTGTAGTTGTTTTGTAGTTGAACACTGAAACTCTTTCTCCGCAAGTTGGCAACTACCACTTGATGGTGCTATTGTTGCTTCATCCAGGATGTAAAACACTCACCCATAATCTTTTTCTCCTTCTCAGTCAGTTTCTTGTCAGCCTGCAGAATGGCGTTAGAATCCACTGACTTCTGCTTCAGGAACTCTTCAAGTGTGTCTTCTGCCTGTGAACAAAACACATATGATAATCTGAAAACTGCTACTTCTATTATTGTTACTAAATAAATATGACTAGCAACTCTAAAACAACAACTAATATAATTAATGATGATTGTGAAGATAATGGTGATGCTCCTAGTAATAATAATCATAATAACAAAATAAAGCTATAGTCAGTTACATATTGGGCATGAGTGTCACTCAGTTTGGTTTTACATCACAAATGACACATTTTTGTCAAATGCAATGTTTCGGCAGATCATGAAATTCATCAGGTAGTTCTAGACACTTTTGTCCAAAGCCAAAGTCCTGCAGTGGTGGAGTACAAGTGTCCATGTCCCAGCCACTGGAGACTCAGTGTCTTGCGTAAGGATTCTTCAATAATTGGCCAGAAGAAACCAGGATTTAAACCAGGAACCTACTTGTTTCCAGTTGGTTTCTCTACCCCTAATCCACTGTCTAACACGTATTATAGGAAAACAGGACAAACATCTTACAGATTGAAAACATGTGAAACCTGTGATGTTGGAGTGGTTGTGTCAAATGTTGAAACTCACCTTGACTTCTTTATTGGCTTGGATTTTATATTCCTTTATAATATCTTCAAGGTCCTGGGAGAAGAGATCATAACCACCAGGTGTGGCATAAAATCCTTTCTTGAGTTTTTCTGTCATTGGTGCCGAAAGGGATGACAGGAGATTCTCACATCTTTTTTTTGAAGCCTCCTCGTTTTGGCACAGGTATCCATCAAAGAGTTTATTAATGTCTTCCTGCAGCATCACACAAAATTTCAGAGGAAGAAAATGTTAAACACCATTTAGAGGCTACAACTATTGAAAAAAAAGTCGAGGTTTTAATTCAGATTAAGAGACATATTACTCATTACAGCCAAAACAATGGGCCTTATTCACCAATACTTTGTAAAATTTGTTCTTAGAGAACAAATACTATAACATAGCACTATTCTTGTTTAGCAAGTAGAAGTTGGTGTGCACTGTGATAGATAGATAGATAGATAGATAGATAGATAGATAGATAGATAGATAGATAGATAGATAGATAGATAGATAGATAGATGCTTGAATAACAGTTCAATAGGAGTTGTACATTATTTACTGGGCATCACCTCAAGACATTTCATGAATGTCCCCTCACTGTCCTTAAAGGAACGCTTCATGAAGGTTTGCGTCGCCATTTTGCTGAGACGTTGGTGTTCTGAGGATACATTCTTCAGTTCCAGAGGGAAGGAGTCCTTCAGCTTCTCCATTCCACTCTGGTAAACCTCAAGCCCATCCTTCACTGCAGACTCATTCTCAATCATTGCCATAGCAATCACAGCATTCTCCAGACACGGCACAGCCCCACTGGAGATGGTGTCTACGTATGTTTTCGCCAAGTGACCCAGAACTTAAGAGAAGTAAAGTTACAAAAGATACAAACATAATGATACAGAAAAGGTACTGAACAACAGTCATCTGTATGTTCATGCAAACTCTTCAGGTTTAATTTTGAATCACCTCTGCCAGTGACTGTGATTCCATCTTTCAGGTTCTTCACATGGCTCTCGTTAAAGATAAACTTGCAGAAACGATCTGTGACCTCCAGGAAGTCAGAGGAAAGGTCAGCAGGATCCATGCACTCCAAACGAGACACATTCTCTGGGGCGGTTGGGAATGGGAAAGTGAAGCACGTTCTGGAAGGGAAGAATTTTTGGATGCACTCCCTGGGCAAGTTGTACTCCATCACTTTTTTTGATGTGCCTAAAACAAATTAGGGCATGCTGTAGATTCTCTCAATTCAAATATTATTAAACCACAAGTATTATCTCAAAAAATTATGAATTTTAAAAGAGAAAACCTGTTGACAAAAACTAGTCACAAAAAGTGATAGTGATTGTAAGGGCTCCTAAAATAATAATTTTACTAAAATAATATTTTTTACTATTATTAAATTACCTGGTTTCAGCTTTAGAGCAAACTCTAGGTACTCATTCTCTGTTGCATCTTTGCCATCGATCTTTCGCTCAAGAGTGAAGTCCCTCACAGCCCAGATGAATCTAGGGAAGAACTTCACAAACTCGCTTGAATCGTCAGCATCCTTATTTGATGATTTGACCTTAATGCACTCTGTTAGTTCAGTGACGTATCTGAAAGTTTGTTCAGGCATGTCAAGTGTCTGTCAAACAACAACACATGATGCATTGTCTAACAAAACAAATGTGTCATTCCATGAAGTACTAAGCAAATTATCAATACCAGTGCTAAATTCTTTTCAGTATCACCAAGCCAAGCAATAAAGGAAGCAGATAGCTGTAGATAAGTGGGTGTAGATGTAGGCAAGTAGATGTACTTTCCTTTTTGTGCCTTTCTCAATAAATAAATAAATAAATTTGCTCTTTCTCGTAATACACTGTACCCACACATGACATTAAAGGGGACCCATTATGCAAAATTCACTTTTGCATGGTGTTTGGACATAAATGTGTGTTGTCAGTGTGTGTACACAACCACCCTATAGCGATAAAAATTCACCCACTCCTTTTTTAATCCCCATAAATCATAAGCAGTGTCTCAGAACAAGCCGTTTCCAGATCCCTGGCAGTGTGATGTCACAAAAGCCACAGGCTCCGCCCACGGATGTTGGCAGACACTGACGTTTGAACATATAACCGCCCTGAAAACGAGGTGGATTAATTTTGTTTTCAAAGAAAATGCTCCCTCAACTCAAACGAAATTTGTTTATGCCTGCGTGAATCATTTCACAACGGACTTCTTTGTGAACGAATGTCAATACAAATAATACAAAACAGAGGTTGTGCTAAAAATGTGTTATTCAACGATAGATCAGTACAAACTGTTCATGATCCAGCTTACAGTCTTCAGAGTGATACTGGATACGGCAGTAATGAAGGTGAGAGCACTTTATTACAGTTCATCGGAGTTGATTTACGGATATAAAGTTTAGCAGTTTATTAAGCACCACCCGAAAGGCATAAGGTCTGTATATATTTGTTTACTGTTAATTGTTAACGAGTGTTTCTGTGTAATTCGCTGTGTATGTTGATGATAATGCAAGGAAGAGAGAGAGAGAGAGTTTATGGATAATATTTTAATGCACACTTGCACTGTGTTTTAAGCTCTTACAGAGATTTTCTAGAGTGAAAACGGACGCTTCATATTTTGTGTGAAGTACAATAAACATAATAAAACTCATCTGTAAAGTTTTGGCCATCATTCGTACGGGGTGCGGTTAGTGCTGGGCGGTATGACCAAAAATCATGGTATGTCATGTTTTTTTTTGTTGTTGTTTTTTTTGGGCATATTTTACTGTCAGGAGTAAAGGGAATATATTATATAAACATTGTAAGGACAAATAAAAAATGTTTTTAAAAATGTAATCAAATCAGTTCATAAAGCTAACAATTTAGTTTAAAACGTAATCAAATTAATTTAATTATTAATAATAATAAGTAGGCTACATTTTTACTGTGCAATATCTGTAATTTCAAAGAAGACTTTTGAGTTTGTGTTTTAATAAATGGTGTTATTATTATTATTAGGCTATTATCTCTATTAATCAAAGTACACTCGATTGTACAATAGTATGTTTCTGTTATTTCAAGTTATACCGAACTTTTATTTTGACAGGACTGTGAAGATGTTTGACTTCCTGTGTATGTGAGAGCAGCTCTGCAGATGAAGTTCATGTGTATAGTGAGTGAGACAGCAGACACTGAAATCATCGCGAGCTTCAGTATGTGTAGTAGAACGAAAATGTGCCGCTCGTTCATACAGACTTCAGATTTCAATAGCAGTCATTTTTAGCTTTAATATTCACAGACACTAGTCCATATCGATATCTGATTCATTGTACAGTCCGACTTTTGATTTATTCATCCAAAAATTACTAAATTCTGTGACGTTCCGCTTTATACAGTAAGTTCTATTTGTGACTGGATTCTGTGATCTCATCCGTGTTTTCTGCATCGCTGAAATCATTTGGCTCTGCATGGTATGCGCAGTATTAAAGAGAGTTCGTTTTGCGAGTTCTTTATTGTTGTGTAATACTAATAAAGTTTTTTTCCATAAGTGTAAGAAGGGTATGCAGTTAATAGCAGTCCGCTCTCTATACACTCTACATTGCGCTTCATGGCCATTCAATAGATACAGCAGCTGTTTCAGCCACACACCGGTATGGCGGTTTCTGAAAAATTCATATCGGTCTCGAAATTGAAACCGGTACATCATATGAACCGGTATACCGCCCTGCACTAGGTGCGGTACAGAAGGCTTGTACTAGGGCTGGGCGATACATCGCATGCGATTGTCACGCGCATTTTGTCAGTAAAGCCGGTTCCCTGATTACCGCTAAATCGCCATCACCTGCTTTCAAATGGAGCGGCATTTAATAGACAGAGCCGTAGTTCACTGACAAGCTACGCAATATCGCGTTCATTAGCGAAGGTATTGCACGATATTGCGATATAATTAGCGCGATATTGCGATAATGAACGCGATATTGCATAGCTTGTCAGTGATCTACGGCTCTGTCTATTAAATGGCGCTCCATTTGAAAGCAGGTGATGGCGATTTCGCTGTAATCAGGGAACCGGCTTTACTGACAAAATGCGCGTGACAATCGCATGCGATGTATCGCCCAGCCCTAGCTTGTACTAATATAGTGGAAGAAGACAATATAAGTTATAACCGTAATTGAACTAAACTATAACTGTTTTATCTCCATGCAGCATATATTTGCGGTTTCTGACATTTTAGTGCGTCCTGACTGAATCCTGACACCGGAGAAAGAGCTCTTGAAGCTCTGCCCTCTTAGGCCAAGCACAGCAGCTCATTTGCATTTAAAGGGCCCACACTGAAACGGCGCATTTTTGCTCACCCCCAAAAAGTGGCAATTTTAAGATGCTATAAAAAATATCTGTGGAGTATTTTGAGCTTAAACTTCACATACACACTCTGGGGACATCAGAGACTTATTTTACATCTTGTAAAATGAGCCATAATAGGTCCCCTTTAAAACGTGTAGCACCTTACCAAAAGTGATGTCTCCTTGTTTTGACTATAAAGTCGTGATGTATTTGTACTCATTTGTAAAATATTTTGGATATAAACCATCAGCTAAATGAAATACATATCTATATTGTCAGAAGGATACTGCAGTTCCTCTACAGCTCTGTTGTCAATCGTCCCTCGACTGTTGTAGACCAGAGTGCTGCTCAGTAACACAGCCAGACAGAAGATGTTGGTGTCATGCTTTGAGTCTCCCTGAGATAAAAAACTGGAGATTAATCTCAAAGAAAGCTGCTCTATTTTTAACAAAAATCAGTGCAAATGAGTCTTTAAGTAAATGTGTTGCATCAATCTATTTTTTTGAGAAAGTGCCTCCTATTTACAACAAACTAACAAGCTATTAATTGAATACATGTGTTCAGTCTAACCTTTTCTCTTGTTCCTGCTTTGTTGGGGGTTACAGAGCCCTCTTCAACACTAAACAGATCATTTACAGTTTGTAGAGCTCTTGTGCAACAGCTGAAAAGACTATTGTTATACATTTGTAAAGCAACTTTTCACCCTACACAGTTGCACAGGGTAATGAGACAACTAAACAGTTCAAGTACTATAACCGTGATGCTGAGTGAGAAAACAAACTTCTGTATCGGCAGAAACGCATATCTGCACAATGATGACATTGACAGAAGTCAGGAAGGGATAGGAAAAAAACACCCCCCAAAATAAGTAGATCTATCGGCAAGACATATGTACTGGTTTTTCTATGGGACTGCATGTGTGTGATTCGCTACCTTGCCAACCGGCTTAGCACTAGTGACCTAAGGCTATGTGTGCCTTCACTACCTTGACGAATGGCTTAGCACAAGAAATGCTATGTGTTCTCATGAAAAATAGATATATTTGCAAGCAGATAAAGATAAGAACCCAGCAACCACCTGAGCAAGTATCATCAATAAGTTATTTCATAATGATTACATAACCCTTATACTCTTATTTGATAAAAAGCCATTAGGAGCAATAATGAATGACAGAGCTTGATCTGACGCTGCATCAACATGTTAGCGTTTAAGGGGCAGTCGTGGCCTAATGGATAGAGAGTCGGACTTGTAACCCAAAGGTCATGGGTTCGAGTCTCAGGTCCGGCAGGGATTGTCGGTGAGGGGAGTGAATGTCCAGCGCTCTCCCCACCCTCAATACCACGACTGAGGTGAGACCCTTGAGCAAGGCACCGTACCCCCAACTGCTCCCCGGGCGCCGCAGCAATGGCTGCCCACTGCTCCAGGTGTGTGTGTTCACTGCTGTGTGTGTGCACTTGGATGGGATAAATGCAGAACACAAATTCCGAGTATGGGTCACCATACTTGGCCACATGTCACTTCACTTTCACTTTCATAGCTAATGAAAACATTACACTTGAAAAAGAATGTGTCATTATTTCTCTATGCAGCTAAACAATATGTAATCTTGTTGAATGTGAATGCTTATTTACTTTAACCTTCCATAGCTTAGATGGCATATACTCAGAGATACAAACAATAAACCATTTTTATGCTTCACAGACACAAATGCATAACACTCCAGCTTATGCTTAGTAATCACTCCACAAGACTATGAACAAAGCAATTTTATTTGTGCCTTCTTGCTTGAAGCTATGCTCTGTTGTTTGCCATCAATGTGCGCACACAAAATGCAGCAAAATCTCCCACACGACATTAATTGTGTGATTAATGTGTGTACATGTCTATAATGCACTTCGATAATGTGACGAAAATAGGAATACTCCACATCTTAATTTGATTTGTGTTTACTTCGAGTATTATTTTAGCCAGATTAAGGTAATCAGAAATAGCTTTTTTACATGGTAGTTTCTTAATTCTTACTTCTTAATCAGAGTATTGTCTTGATTGGGTTATTATCATAATATTGTTGTGCATGTACAAACCCGATTCCAAAAAAGTTGGGACACTGTAAAAATTGTGAATAAAAACAGAATGCAATGATGTGGGTTTCAAATTTCAATATTTTATTCAGAATACAACATAGATGACATATCAAATGTTTAAACTGAGAAAATGTATCATTTTAAGGGAAAAATAAGTTGGTTTTAAATTTCATGGCATCAACACATCTCAAAAAGTTGGGACAAGGCCATGTTTACCACTGTGTGGCATCCCCTCTTCTTTTTATAACAGTCTGCAAACGTCTGGGGACTGAGGAGACAAGTTGCTCAAGTTTAGGAATAGGAATGTTGTCCCATTCTTGTCTAATACAGGCTTCTAGTTGCTCAACTGTCTTAGGTCTTCTTTGTCGCATCTTCCTCTTTATGATGCGCCAAATGTTTTCTATGGGTGAAAGATCTGGACTGCAGGCTGGCCATTTCAGTACCCGGATCCTTCTTCTACGCAGCCATGATGTTGTAATTGATGCAGTATGTGGTCTGGCATTGTCATGTTGGAAAATGCAAGGTCTTCCCTGAAAGAGACGACGTCTGGATGGGAGCATATGTTGTTCTAGAACTTGGATATACCTTTCAGCATTGATGGTGCCTTTCCAGATGTGTAAGCTGCCCATGCCACACGCACTCATGCAACCCCATACCATCAGAGATGCAGGCTTCTGAACTGAGCGCTGATAACAACTTGGGTTGTCCTTGTCCTCTTTAGTCCGGATGACATGGCGTCCCAGTTTTCCAAAAAGAACTTCAAATTTTGATTCGTCTGACCACAGAACAGTTTTCCACTTTGCCACAGTCCATTTTAAATGAGCCTTGGCCCAGAGAAAACGCCTGCGCTTCTGGATCATGTTTAGATATGGCTTCTTTTTTGACCTACAGAGTTTTAGCCGGCAACGGCGAATGGCACGGTGGATTGTGTTCACCGGCAATGTCTTCTGGAAGTATTCCTGAGCCCATGTTGTGATTTCCATTACAGTAGCATTCCTGTATGTGATGCAGTGCCGTCTAAGGGCCCGAAGATCACGGGCATCCAGTATGGTTTTCCGGCCTTGACCCTTACGCACAGAGATTGTTCCAGATTCTCTGAATCTTTGGATGATATTATGCACTGTAGATGATGATAACTTCAAACAATTTTTCTCTGAGAAACTCCTTTCTGATATTGCTCCACTAGTTTTTGCTGCAGCATTGGGGGGGAATTGGTGATCCTCTGCTCATCTTGACTTCTGAGAGACACTGCCACTCTGAGAGGCTCTTTTTATACCCAATCATGTTGCCAAATGACCTAATAAGTTGCAAATTGGTCCTCCAGCTGTTCCTTATATGTACATTTAACTTTTCCGGCCTCTTATTGCTACCTGTTCCAACTTTTTTGGAATGTGTAGCTCTCATGAAATCCAAAATGAGCCAATATTTGGCATGACATTTCAAAATGTCTCACTTTCAACATTTGATATGTTATCTATATTCTATTGTGAATAAAATACAAGTTTATGAGATTTGTAAATTATTGCATTCCTTTTTTATTCACAATTTGTACAGTGTCCCAACTTTTTTGGAATCGGGTTTGTATATGTACTGAGTGATTCACGCGTTCATCTGTTGACATGATGCTTTTGAAATGTTGACATTTCTAACATAAAACTAGTTTAAAACTCCATTTAAGAATAAACAGACCACACAATATGTGAAATAAAACATCAATCACATATCTTAGACATTGATTTCAGATACGCTCTGAAAGCACGCTAAAGACAGCTAACAGTAACACTACATGCATTAGTTTGAATGTTGAGCAGCAGCTTATTGGCCTCTGATGCAACAGAAACCAATCAGCTGTGCAATGTAGATAATGACATGATCGCTACCAAATGAGTTAAAGACCTATCAGCCTGTGCCATCAAGAGCTTCATGCCAGAACTAGGTAATTGTGTTTCAGTACTCCTGTTTTTACATCACCTTGTCCACGTCTCCGAGTCCCTCAGTGTCCAGCAGCACCAGAGTGGTTCCTGCTTTAGTGGGGTAATCCACACACCACATCCAGATGCCCTTCGTCTTGGACTCAACGGTGCTGCCCAATGCAAACCCTGATAAAGCCACACCCAAAAAACAACACAATGACTTAAATGCATGTAACCTCATGATGTTTCCCTTACGTTTTTGGATGCTATCAGTGCTGTCTATGGGGGTCTAACCTGCTTGTTGTCCTGCGAGGCGATTCATCAGGAAGGACTTCCCGGTGCGGTAGAGACCCACCATGGCCACCACCACCACTGGCTGCTGGATCTGCTGCAGGATCTGTAGAGCTGACTGCTGCACACACAGCTTCCCATCTGACTCCGTGTCAATCAAACATACTGGTTTGTCCATGATCACTGGAGAATACAGCTGTCGAACAGATACACACATTTAAAATCCTTTAAGTAAGTAACTGCAGTATACTGGAGGTAAAAAGTTAAGATGGATTGGGAAATATTCCAGTAATTCTACAGTACACAATAGAGACATTCACCAGATCAGCAGCTTTTCCTTTTTCGTTTCGGGAAGTTTCTTTAAAAGTGTTTCTTATGTCACCTTAACACACAAACACGTGGATAGAGAAACAGAAAAAAGCTACAGACTTATAAACATACATAAAAATTCCCATAAAACCCACATCTTTCAACACATACAGACATCCACACTCACACAATAAACGCATTCACCACACATTACAGAAGAACAATGAATGAGACACAAAAAAATCCTGCCAGCTTTGTTTGTGTTCAGCTACTATATCAACCCAAAATTCAAACTCCTCTAGTCTATAACCTTACTGGGTTCAGTTGATGAACAAAGTAAGACATGGACCTAAAGTTTATCAAGATCACTAATACACACACAAACAAACACACATTTATAAATGGCTTATGGTGACTCTGCATGTGTATTAGCTTTTATACTGAGCCAATAATATTTTCTATCCTCTAATCCTAACCCCACCCATAAACATCTTCATTATAATACACATATAAACCATGGATGAAGTAATGTCACTTACCTTTTTGCTTTACTTAACTTCAGTAGCTCAATCTGAGTTTTATACAGGTTTTGGCTTCATGACATTCTGGGTGGGGCTTTGGAGTGGACGGTTGCCAGGTCTGCAACAAAACCATCACAGCACAACTGTAAAAGTATCCAAATCCCAGACGAGGAAACAATGAGCCGAGCGTCGTTACATGGCTAGCGGCTGTGTGACAGACAGATGATAGTTGATGTTTGTGTGTGCATTTTAACATTTTATGAGTTTCTATTGGGTTTTGACATGCTTTACTGCTGGCACGGGACACAGGACCAAAATATGTATGGTTAAGCTAATGTTAGTTTTATGTCGTTAGCAAGTTAACCTTGTTTTTATGTTAAATTAAATGTTAACTGTGAAAATACATTCATATTTATACATTTACTCTAAATTTAGACTAAAATACAGCTTAAACACAGAGTATAGTACTTTAGGATTTTATTCAACTGCACTCCATCTCAGAGACAAATATTGTATTTATGAAAAACTGATGTTTTGGACAGTGATGTCACAATATCACGTTTAATGGTTCACGAAAATGGTTTATGGTTTTGTTAGGGCATGCAGGCTATATCTTATTGTCCTAAAAATACTGGAACTGTAAAATGTAGGCCTACTAAAAGACTGTATATTTTTATTTTTGCAAAGGTCGGGGCTTCGTTGTAGTACCCCTGCTGAAAAAAACAATAGAAACCATTACAGAAATCCTAATGGTTTCCGCTACAAAACCATTACAAACCATCAGCCATTAACCATTAAAACCATTACAAAATGGTTTCCATTACGTAGTGTGTTTTGGACACATTCCATTAGGATTTATTGGTTTGTATTGGTTTCCATTACAGATTGTATTGGTCTTTATTTGCAAATATTTAATGGTTCCCATTGCAGTTTTTGTATTGGTTCTAATGGTTCCATTACAAATTTGTATTGGTCTTTATTTGCACATATTTAATGGTTTCCATTGCAGTTTTTGTATTGGTTCTGATTTGTATGTTTAACTGGTAGCTGTTAATTAGGCCATTGATTAATTAAAACATTTAAATTATTACTACAATTATACACTGGTTTTGTCCATGTGGCTTAAAAAAACGCTCAAGAATATATAATTTGAATTGATATAAACTGCACACCAACTTTTCAATAGCTAACTGGTTGTGTTTTGCAAAGAATTAAGAACATGCAACTGAAATCAAAATTATACTTGGATCAAGGCCATCTTTTTTACTAAACTAAAATTATTAACATGATCTTTTTTATTACTTAATGTGTAATAGAAATACAAGAACTATGAACTGTGTTTGTGGCTTCACTGTATCCACCGTGGCTGGCTTAGACCTGCAAAAAGAAGGAGAATTCATTAGGACATGATGTACCTCTTAAACCACATTACCAGTACATGAGATTATCCATACATTATATATTTATATGGGACTCTCAAAGAAGTTGCAAGAACATAGTTGTTGACAAAACTTCATTATTTCATCCAACATACAGTATTTGGGTGTACTTTGAGCAGATTCAAGATCTTGAATTTTGTCCATTAGTCATGTCAGGTTAATAGCATGACAGTCATCGGTTATTTAACCTTCTCCAGTTGTAGGTTAGTGATGCGCGGGTCAGGTTGGGGCGAAATAAGAAATTGTCACTTTATTTGCGGGGCGGGTCATTAAAAACAAATCCATATATGTTGCGTGCAATTCCCTATAGCCTATATTAAATATTTGGGAATATCTATTTTCATATTTTTTTAGGTTCTTTGATACGGTTACAATATAAAGGCTGTAGCAACGTAACCATTTTGGAAACGAAGCGTAAATGTGAACATCAAAGATTTCTTATGCTGCTGCGCCCTCTATAGGACCAGCGACTAGTCAACGTCAAGCTTAAAGTCCCTGTAAAGCCCTATTAAAGGTGCAGTATGCGATAATTTTGTCCGCTAGAGGTCGCTAGAGACCTATTCCAAACAAATAGGCGTAGCTTGATGACGGCAAGTTTGAGTGTGGAATCTTGGGACATGTGGTCTCCACCTCAACAGACAGTGCAATAGGACTTGGGAAGAAAACATGTTCATGGATGCGATTATTAACGTTACTGTAGTATGAAGCAGAGCAGGTAGAGTGTTGTGGAGCTGAACGAGGCCGCTGGAGCGATTGATCAACACACGCCTCACGAGCAGTGGGACTTTTATTATGACACAATCGCCAGCGCTGCTTCCGCTTTAGTCCACGACGCTGTTGTCATGTGGTTTCTACGTCAGTAAAGGCGGTAACAAAGGGTAACTGACGTCCTTGACAGGCGACTGCACTGCCCCGTGTCACTGTTTAGAATGGGAATTTTCTCATGATTTACAAGTATTTGAAAACATTAGAGATATTGTTAGTAATCAGCTGGACAAAATATATAACACTAGCCTAGTGGTTTTTGGATATTTTACTGCGAAATATTACATATTGTACCTTTAAAGTCTGTGTTCTGAGTATGTCACACCACAGTAAAATGTGTTATTAACCACCCAGCCAAATTTGAATGATTAAAAAAAACGGCAAGTAAATTAAATAAATGATCAAAATCTTGAAAAAATTTGCAGTATTCTCTGCTCTCAAACGCTGGGGGCGTGTCCGCTGTCGGCGCTGAAACCACACCCACTCGCGAGAGCTGCCGCCTCAACTTATTTGTCTAATCAGTCAAACTCACTAGGGATGCACGATCATGATTTTTCATGGCTGATTCCGATACCGATTTTTTGACAAGCAAACTTGCCGATTCCGATACCGATTTCCGATTTAAAAAAAAAGTATTATTCTTATCAAGCAACAAACAAGAAAGAATGAAAGTATACATAAACAAGATGTTTATTTGGTATTTAACAGGCTAAACTGGGTTTTGGCTATTAAAAACAATAACTGTAACCATCTGAAATTAACAGCAGTAACTGCGCAGTAAGCCTACATTCAATACATACATAGGTAGGCCTACTGACAAAAGCATTTAGCTTTTGTTTTTAAATTGGGTTGAAACCTTAAATGAAAACATTAACTGTAACCATGTCATTTTAAAGGCAACAACTGCATAGTTCCACAATCCAAACAACACAATCAAAACACATTTAACACTCCAAACAAAGAATGTACTTAATCCGCATTCAGCATTTGTTTTCGTTTTTAAACTTGGTGTAAAGAAAAAAGGTCTTTACCAGTGAAACTAAATAAAACTAAGGCTGTTTGCAGTTTACCTGCAGCATCAAACGGCATCTGCCTCTCTCTTCCCCCCGCTTCTCGCACATAGCTCCTCTCTTCCCGTTTCCACAGTAGTCATGGTTACCCCTGCAACAGAGCGCGCTTGCCGGAGCTGTCAGGGCGTCGCGCTCAGATCACTGCTGGAAATTAGGTGGACAAGCCATTATGATGTGACAAAGTTTTAGAACACAAGCAAGAAATTTGTAATCGTGAAGACGAATCATGACTGGACAGCAAGAAACTAGGGCTGTGCGATTTTAGCGCATTTCTTTCCTTCACAGTGGTTCCCTAAGTTTGAGCTTCAGTATAACTATTTAAGGCTGGGGGGAAGAAGGAGGAGGCGGGAACCAGTGAACCAGGCCTAGTCCTTTCTCGTCCTTCACTGTTGTCGCTCCTCCTTTTATTCTCCTGGGGCTCCTCTGTGAGAAACTCGAGGCCAGCGAAGCACTCGCACTACCAGCCTCGCTCCGTTCCCGCGGCTCTTGGCCCCACCCTGCTTTCCACATTCGGGTTCACACCTAAATGGTTAAACCCACAGAAATATTTCAAAATGCCCCGGCTTGGTGAGTATTTGCTTAAACACCATCAGTTATGTCTTACATGTACATAAACAGTTTGGAATTAGGGAAAAAATAAAAAATTTGGAAAATTAAGTCTCTCATTGATGGGAAATGTCAACATTCAGCCATAGTTGAAGCACCTTCCACAAAGGACGATTCTCTGTGCTGAGGATGGCTGTAGTTGATGCCAAGTACCAGTTTCGGTACGTCAGCGTAGGAGCTCAGGGTAGAGCATCAGATGCTGGAGTTTTCTCAGAGTCAGACTTAAAGCTAGCACGTAACAGGAGCCTCCTTAATATCCCCGCAGAAAAACCTCTCCCAGGCTCGGACATAGAAGCCCCCTTTATGTTGTTAGGTGATAATGCATTTGGACCATCCGCAGAGAGTGTTCTACTCTGACACAGAGTGGTGGAAAATGGGTTTGGTGTTCTTGCCAACAGGTGGAGAGTGTTCCTCAACACAATTATGCTCAATCCAGACAAGGTGCAAAAGGTTGTCTTAGCTTGTGTGTGTCAGACTATTTGCGTGAAGTTCGGTCTGACACTTACACACCTCCAGCCCTGGCACACACACACCATAACTTTATTCAAACTTTTTCTACAACAATGACTGTTAGAAGTGGATGCAACGTCTAAAACACGTTCAGTTTTTTTGACCGAGCTGAGATACAGAAGGTGATAAGTGTTCTTCAGTGCTGTTGAAGAGGGACTGATGTCAATGATTTCAAGCGTGTTACTGTGTGTAAATACAAGTGAAACATTTACAAGTGGCATCTCTTCAGTATCTTGCTTTGATGAATTTGGTAATTTACATTTACATTTACATTTATGCATTTGGCAGACGCTTTTATCCAAAGCGACTTACATTGCATTAAACTATACATTTGTATCTTGAGTATGTGCAATCCCTGGGATCGAACCCATGACCTTGGCATTGCTAGTGCCATGCTCTAACCACTGAGCTACAGGAAAGCTAATTGGAGAAGGTAATTGGAGAATTGGACACAGTTAGAGTTATGTTTTCATAGTTAAAGTTTCTGTACTTCAGTGATTCCATTGCAGAGGATTTTTCACATGGAACATGGGATAAATAAAGCTTTGGAGTCAGGTCTTTTTGAGGTCGATGACATTTGGGGCTCAGTTTGTTGATTTGTGAGACGGTCCTCACTGCAGAACACGAGATCCAGAGGGCGGGGTTGGATCTAGATTCACAAAAATAGTCAATTATTATACACAAAAGATTATATTTTACACATCACACCTAGGTAAAGACGCATTTATCTGAGACATTTCTGTTCCTTAGTCAGATTCTACTTTTTACAGTTGGAACAACAAATAAACCATTTTTGCATAAATGGGGAAAAACCAACAACCTTCTTTTCAGGTCTTGTGCAGATTTAGCTGTAATTTCATTTCCAACAGAAACGTTGTGTGTAAAACCTGCAGAACTGAAGGCAATCTGAGCATCTCTAAATTCAGTGGTCAGGCATGACCATAGAACCATTAAAAAGCACTGCCGTCACACTGAAAAACCCTTCACATTTCACACAGTTTTGTGAGAAAATGTAATTATTTTCTTGATTTCTTAGGTGTGATATGCCAGTGGTAATTAGATAAAGAATTTTTTTATTTTATTTTTTTGCAAGTTGCCAAATCATACTTGTACTGGCAATCAGTATTCCTACACGCCCTCCCCAGTTTCTCCAATATGCTCACTCCAGGATGGACACTAGAAATGCAGTTTACATTGCACCATGCTCATGTGAAACAGGTCTATGGGATGCTACACCAGTTATGAGTTCATTTAGAAGAGTAAGGAGATCTTGAACAGCTGCTCCTGTAATCTTGTGGCAGAGAACAAATGCTGTAATCATCAGATTTGCCTGTCCTGCATCTACATGGGATCCACAAATTGGTCTATTTTTCTACGGGAAAAATTAGATTCATCATCTATGATATCATAAATTGATATTCTAACATACCAATAACTCAATCTAATAGACAGAAGATAAATTAAGTAACAAGTAAGGTATGGTAAAATATTACTTACAATAAGAATAAGCATATTTATAATCCCTGATGTATATATAAAACTGTTTTTATGACTCAATGGGATTTTTATACAAAAAAGGACTCTCAGACCGTGTTAGATGTTAGAACGTACTAGTGGGCAAATAGTTGAAAGCAACATGTTCCTCCTGTCCCTGGATCCCATCAATCCTCTATTAGCATAATGATGATTCCCTCACATCTGATTCAGAGCATTAGCATGATGACGAAGGCCATTGTCCCACGTTTAATTCACATGAATACTTCTAAAGTGATAACTACTGTAAATAGCTCTACCCATATTTCACAACAAGACCCTGTTTTCACCTCATTTATTATGCTGATGTCTTCAGACCTGTAAATTGCCACTTCATTGGTGTCAACAGACTGAGGGTATTTATTGGTCACAAATATGTACATTTATTTCTGTCCTTATGCTTCCAACAGTTTTTCTTCTTGTTGTTATTTTATATTTGGAAAACATTACGATACTTATATTCTTTTTTTTTGTAGATATCTGCCTACCTCCCTTTTTTTTTTTACTATTTTATAACTATTTTTATAACTAAAAACACAGGCGAGGAAGATGCAGAGACTAGCAATCTCACATGTAAGCAGATGCATTTAAAAAAAAATTGTGTGATGATCAACAAAACAGAATATAAATCAAGTGAAATTTTAATCCAGGAAGTGGTACAAGACTGTGTGAGCTTTGAGAGTGTTCATGAGATCTATTGTATCTATGGTTTGGTCATTGTACTGAATATGATCCAAATGTAGTATTTGATAAAAACACGATTTTCTCAGCTTTTAGCTCAAAATGTTGATTTTTTTTAATGAAACTTATCTACATTCAAGTGTTGATAAAAACTAATACTTGAGGCTACAATAAAACTTATTTTTCTTGTTGTTTAAAAGTAGAGGCTGTTTTTTTTGTTTGTTTGTTTTTTGATACATTACATGTTCAGATAGTCTTATACCAAAATATTCTAAGGGCCATGAAATTTGAGTGGGGAAACAAAATCAGTAACTGATATATTTTTGATTTTGGCAGATTAGCTCCTCCCACAGTATTTGAATAATCAGTGAAGTTCCTCCCACAGCAGTCACACAATCAGTAAAGCTCCTCCCACAAAGCAGTTCCCAAATAAATACTGGAATATCCCCATTCCCATCAGTCTACAAGTGAAGACGAGCATCAATGGAAGCATCAGGAAGAGCTGAAACTGACATTGAGAACATGAGTGATCCAGAACCCTGCAGGATGAAACACACTGACGAACAAAGAGGTTGGTGCTTATTCTTCACTCATTCCTGATGCTGAACAACATTCATGTTAGAAAGATTCACACATATCATCACAAAAATTTTGTTTTCAAAAAATGGTCAGCGAAGTGTAGTTTGGGAAATGTTCATATTAATTGTCAACAGGTCAAAAACTTTATATTTTACATTTATTTTATATCTGGTTTACAATTTGCAGCAGCATTTTTGACAAGTTTCTAAACAGTTTACATTATATTTTTTTAGGAATAAACAGAAAACTCCAAACTGTATGAAAAAAAGGAACTTTCCAGAATGACTGACAGGGTTGGAAGCATAACTTAAGCAAAAGCTGATTTATAGTCAATGATAAAGTATTTTTCATAAATCATAGATGTTGTAAGGCCCGCCTGATCAGCCCAGTGAGTGGAAGAAGGTTTCTGTGTGTTCAGTCTTTTCAGAGTGGCAAAGTAATTTAATTCCAGTTAACTTTTATCTGACTCCATTTTATCACAACCTCAAATTTCGGTTGGAATTTCTTTCAAATGGAAACATGTTAACAATAGGAATTTGCATGAATCACCATCCCAGGCTTGGGTAGTTTACACTTTACTGGAGACAGAAGATAATTAGCATGAAAGACCAACTGGCAGAGGATCCATTCTCCACAGAAAGCAAAATATCTCTAAACACTTAACTTTTAACACCTTTTGGTTTACTTCTGTGGGAATGAGACCTTTGTACCAGTCTCACTGAGACATTTCAAATGAAATCAAACATAAAGAGTGTTGATAATTGTTCACATTAAACCATATAGATCTTTGGGTGCATTTCCAGGGATCGTAGCATAAGAGCAGATGGGGGAAAGTGGACTAAAGGGAAAGAAATGTAAAGTAAGAGAATATGGAGGTTATTGACTTGGGTGGGTCCATCATGCGGTAGAAAGAGCCCAGATGATGTCACTTCTGGCGTGTCACAATTTTAATAAATGCTCTGTTTTCAAAAATGCTAATGAAATTGTTCATTTAAAACTAGTTAGAGTTGCGGCCACTCTAGACTTAAAGCATGTGAAATTTCTGCAACAGTTGTGAAATGATGTCACACGCTTATTAACCAAATAATATTCATTAAAGAATGCACAATCTACTCCACTTAAGTGCAAAAATTGTGTTCTTTCTTGCTGTGAAATTCACTTGAGTTTGTTTCCAGTGTCCCACATTCACACGCATATTGAATGAAAGTCTGTGAAAGAAAAAGTGTGACCAGCCCTTAATAATTAAGATGTTTATTTTACTAAAACTTTTAAAAGTTGGTGGCAGAATATGGCAGTATTTTTGTCATTCATCAAATATATTTAATAGCCCTCACTACAGAAACATGGGATGTTTTAAATATAATAACTGGAAGATCAGTGTACCTCATTCATCAAACTTTCAAGGATGTATAATTAATTTATTGAAAAGGCATCAAAGTGATTGGAATATTTTAAAGTAATTGTCTACTTTGTTAAATAAGGGTTAACTTTTATGTACTGTCACTTCATATTCTTTACTTTTGAACTATTTTGATCCCTTTCATTTCAGACCTGATGGAAGGAAATGAGAGTGAAGAACTGAGTGAAGTGGAGGAGGAACATCATGACACACCTGCAGAAAAACCTTCGAGTCGCTCAAAGACTAAAAAGAATTTTTTAAAGAAAAGAGCCAAGAAATCTTTCACCTGCACTCAGTGTGGAAAGAGTTTCACACACAAATGTAATCTTGAGCGTCACATGAGGATCCACACCGGAGAGAAGCCGTTCACATGTGATCAATGTGGAACCAGTTTCCCAAGCAAACGTAATCTTGAGTTTCACATGAGGATCCACACCGGAGAGAAGCCGTTCACATGCCATCAATGTGGAAAGAGCTTCACGCATCAATCAAGCCTTAAGAGACACATAGTAATGCACTCTGGAGAGAAGCCGTTCACATGTGATCAATGTGGGAAGAGTTTCCTATTCAAAGATAATCTTAAGATTCACTTGAGGATCCACACCGGAGAGAAGCCGTTCATGTGTAATGAATGTGGCAAAACATTTCTTTGTTCATCGGCCCTGAAGGCACAGTTCATACGAATGTTCCGTATGTGGAAAGAGTTTTTCACAGCTGCCAACTTTATACAGACATCAGAAAATTCATTCTGATGTGAGAGAGTACATGTGCTTTGAGTGTGGAAAGTCTTTTGTTACTGTGGGCTCTTTAAAACAGCACCAGAGGATCCACACCGGAGAAAAACCTTACAAGTGTTCACACTGTGACAAGAGATTCAGTGTGCCAGTAAATCTGAGATCACATGAGAGGATCCACACTGGAGAAAAACCTTACAGGTGTTCATACTGCGACAAGAGATTCAATCGGTCATCAAATCTGAAAACACACGAGAGGATCCACAGAGGAGAGAAGCCGCACACGTGTGATCGGTGCGGAAAGAGTTTCAGCACTAAAAGTCACCTTCAGCGACACAGGAAGATCCATGCAGTGGAGAAACCACATCACCGCAGTCTGAAATCACAATAAGTAGTTCATCTTTAGGTGTAGTTCATCTTTTAGTTGGGCTAGCGATAGTGATTTTGATTAAAAGCAGCAATGTCAGATTAATGTGATATATTAGGCATTATTAGACAATATCAGATATATTGTGGTAATTAAGTTGTATTTATTAATATAAACAACAAATAATGATAGTAAATAGAGATTTAAAATAAAGCTATTGCTTATTTGCAATTACATAACAGTCACGTATTATGGTTGGCTAAGAAATAGTTCATTAAAAGCATATAAAGACATGTGAAGAAAATTATTAATATGTTACAAAAAATCAAATGTCCAGAAAATAAATGTTTGTGACTAAAACTGAAGAAAATGTATTTTGGCTTTATTCTAAAATATCTCCTCCTACTGACAAATGAAAGCTGTATACATGTGAGAATCTGTGACATTATGAATTAATTTCTCATATATGTAATGATATCTGCTGCTGGTCTCATGAATCTTCTGCTTGTGTGTTCACGTCGTGCTCTGAATCTTCTCATTCTCAGTTTCTGATTGGCCCGTTTCTTTCCTAAAAGAATTAAATCATCATCCTCTTTACTCGGTTCACTCTCATGATCACTCTCATGTCAAATCTACAATGATGATCATAAATCTCACCTGACATGTCTCGTGTAGATGTGAAAACCTCCTAACAGACCCAACAGAACCATCAACTGAAAACACCAGATCAGCACAAACACCACAGACCCTGAAGACACTGAAAAAAAACACATCACAAACACATCAGTCAGTCAATCAATGTTGAGTTGATATCTGTAGATTAACAGAAATAATCTCACCAGGACAGTGTTTCACACTAATGGTCTTCTGTCCTTGACTGACGTGGTTCTTCACACTGCAGGTGATGTTTCCATCAGTTCCCTCCTCCAGAACAATGGAGCTGATTGTATCCATCAGTGGATCTCCATTCAGAGTCCAGCTGTAGAGGAGCGGATCGCCATCAGAGGAGCAGGACGCCCTCATCTCTCCAATGGAGGAGCAGCTGATTGACACTTCCACTGAGCCAATAGGAGCTAAAGGGTGGGACACATGACAGTCACATGACAAACACAAGAGAATATTGTTTTTTCACACTACTCACACTATTACCGAGGCCTGTTGCATGAAGCTAGCTCAACAAACTCTGAGTTTCAGAGTAGGTTTGGAGTTGAAGTCAAACCTGTTTTAGATCAGGGGTCTACACGATGAAGACAGTTTAGGTGGATAGGCAGAAATGCATTTTAGTTTGCATTATTCCTTGGGTTTAGGCACCATGAAAATGGCTCAGATTTTAGTAGTGTTCATGGCTATAGTAATTTACGCTCTATAGATATCCAGGGGCCTGTACCATGAAGCCAGATTAGCTGGCTAGCCAGGTAAGTTTCAGATTAGTTTGCACCAGTACTGGGTTTTAGGTACCAAATGTCTTGGCTTTTAGCGGTGTTCATCACCATAGTAACTTATGCTCCACAGCTGACCTGCTCCGGGGCAGGTTATGTTCTGGATTAGAGATCTCAAACCAAAACTGGACCAATCAGATGTGAGCAAACTGACACTGACACATCCAACGCAATAAAGTCACTCCCCCAGTTTCTCTTCCTCCAAATTAAAGGTCATTATATAGTAAAAACAAATATTTAACGATGAAATTGTCTGGCTTTAATGATAATTAGAATTATTTTATGATTTATATAATCATATGATCTATATTATTATACATAGATCTATATTAATATAATTATATGATCTATATTATTATTAATCAATTACACACAAGCAATTTTAGTTTAACAGTTAAGCATTTAGTTTCAATGAATATTAATATATACAGATCATATGTAATATAAATGAGCTGTAAATAAACTTTAATAAGACTACATGTGACCTTACATGTCTGAGTCTCTATTGCTATTATCAGCTATATAAACTCACATCACAAGTTTCACTGATAGAGCGAGTACATTTCTTTTATTTGTCCTCTTTCATGGACAATATTTTTTCTTTAAATTCATTTTCTTCGATATCTTAACCTTCAGCAAAGAGTTTTGAATCGCACTGGCTCTCTCGCAAGAAGTGAATCCCAGTTTCTTAAGTTGATCAGCATCATGGTACCAACAAAGGCAGATTGTGGATTGGTTTGGTTTTGTCAACTTGAAACTAATCCTTTTATTAATTCTGAGTTTGTTCAGCTTCCATCACTGTAAGGGTCCCAGGTTCAGCGGTCTTACAAAGCTTGGTATAAATGTTCTCTATTAACTCAGGTTTAATCCAGAGTTTGTGATTAACTCTGAAGCGCGTGCACCTGAAAGTGTGACATGTGCGGCAAACAGCCAATCACACGGAACAAGGAGAACGTCAGTTTGATTTACTTCTCATGAGAGACATCCCGATTCATGTCTCTTCTGAAGATTAAAAGATCGTTATGAAAAATATCGTGAAATTAAATGCATTTACAAAGCAGGAATAAACACTGCTGCAGTGAAAGTTTGAGAAGGCAGCTGAAAGAAAATATCTGACTATATCAATGCATGTGAATTAAACAAATATGCCAAATCATTTATATAGTTTCACAAAGCTTTTAAACAGATATATACAATAATAATTTATATTAATTTAAAAGCAGTTTAATATTAATTGAAAATTAATATAATTACATGAATATATTATTTATCCATAATCACAATTATTAATATAAATATAATAAATAATTAACAGCAAGATGAGCAATTTTGTCTCTAAAATGTTTTCAGTATAAACTGATTTAATTTGGAGTGAGAGATACAGAGGGCTTTATCGCATCAGATACATGTCACTTTACTCACAGCTGATTGGTCCAGTTTGGGTTTGTGATCTCTAACCCGGAATAAAACCTGCTCCGGAGCAGGTTAGCCGTGTAGCGTAAGTTACCATAGCAATGAACCCCGCTAAAAACCAATCCATACAAACATAACAAAACATAACATAAAATCCAGGCCTGGTCCTCTCTCGTCCTTCACTATCATCGCTCCTCCTTTTATGCTTCCAGAACTCCTCCGTGAGAGATACGAGACCGGTGTCTAGCGCAGGTGATGCTCTTTAGCAATTGCTAAAGTTTGCTCAAACAAATCTCAAACATGTCTGAAACAGGCTGCTGGAGTATGTAGTGCTTACTGTGTGCTACTGCTACACGAATAAAAACAAATGATTGATTTGCATCTTTAGAGTACATGACATTGTAATGAGTATGATGAGACAGTTTCTGTACCTTCAACATTGATCTGAAGACCAAATGTTTCAGGACCAAAATAACCCATGCGATCCGGGGCTGGTGGAGGCGAGTAAGTTACAGTTAATTTGTAATTCCCTGAATCGGCTCTGATCACACGGTTTATAAACAGGAAATTTCTGGAATGATATTTAACTCTGTTAACATGATCACATTCATTTCCTGTCATGCCAGAATTTGTTCTACAAACTGTGTGTTGATCATTTTGTGTGTTGTTAATTTTTTTTATTGAAAAGAAATCATAAGTCATGTCAGATAACTTCAAATATAGTGGGTATCCAAGAGCTGCGTAACAGGAACCTTTCTCAACATCCCAGCAGATCTGCTCCAGACCTGGAAAAAAAAGAGAAGACAAAGTGTGTATAAGTATATCTGAACATGAAATAAATCATGTCGCGGAGGGGAAATCGCTGGCACGTGAGCAAAAGTGAGCTAAAAGTCTTTAGTGTGAGAATTAGGAGTCAATGATTGCATGCAGCTCTGATAAACCATTAGTGCGAGCACAAGTTACTGACTGACAGTTTGTTCTGCTATACATAGTCAATGCTATACATTTCAACCAAGTATATACAGTCCTTATTAAACATCACACACATCAAAATGACATTGATGCACGTAGAAACCCCATTTGTGCATACCTTGTCACTTAATGTGTTTTCTCTGATCAGCTATCCAATCGTGAAAAGACCAAGAGAGGGCACAGAGATTAACTCAGAAACCTAAAAATGGCACTTCAAGACAGAAAGGTTGTCGACCCCTGATCTAAGTCGTGAATGTCATGTAACTGATCACTCTGAAGCTGCAGGAACATTTATTAAATGACAAAGAAATATTAACAATATTGCTTCAGAAAACTTTATTACATTTGAGTCGTCGTCAGCAGAGAGAGATGTTGAGTGTAGTTATGACATGAGGCCATGCTAACCAGACCAACCTTGCTTCTGAAACAAGATGTTATCAATAGGAAGGATATTGGCAATCTAGAGATCACTTTTGAGATTAATATTCTTGATCCACTTTCATAAAAGATTTAAATATGTATAGATTATCTGATAAAACTAATCTTGAAATTGTGAGTAGTACACTAGTGTATAGATAAGCACAGAGATACAGACATTAAATTAAATTCCGCCTGTATTCAATAACTTTATCCTTTGAAACTTATCATTGATCACCAAAATTACATATTTAAAAAAAAAATTCTGTGAAAAAAAAAGTTAATGTCTTAAAGGGTTAGTTCACTCAAAAATGTCATAAATTAAGATATTTTTGATTATATCCGATGGCTCAGTGAGGCCTGCATCGCCAGCAATAACACTCCCTTTTCAATGCACAGAAAGCTACTATTGAGCGTGTATTAAACTGCCAAAGTCACATGAACTATTGAAGTTTCAAAACACTTACAACGTAACAAAGTCTTGTTTACTGAAATCATGTGATTGTGGCGCTCTGAACCACTGATTTGAAACAAATTATTTGTGAAGCGGTGTTTTGAAATCACCCATCACTAGATATTGTGGAATAAAGTCCCTATTTTGTTATTTTTGGCACACAAAAAGTATTCTCGTCGCTTTATAACATTAAGGTTGAACCACTGTAGTCACATGAACCGTTTTAAATATGCCTTAGTAGCTTTCTGGGCACTGAAAGTGTTAACTATCTTGTTAATTATCCATAGGATTTAATCAAAAATATCTTAATTTGTGTCTTATGAGTGTAGAACGACATAAGTTGAGTAATAAATGACAGAATTTTCATTTTTGGGTGAACTAACACTTTAAAATAGCTTGAATGTAACTCTACACCATTGCTTCATTTAGTATATGCAGAACCACATATGCAAATTAGTCTTGCTTCCACTCATGACTGTTTTCAAACAGCTAATAATGTATTGCTAATGTTACACAAATTATGTTCCCATTTACCATCTCAGTCTGCCTTCTAACAATCAGTAGGACTAAATTAGAAACACTTTGAACAACTCAGTGGAGAAAGGCATATAGTTCATAATAACATCATATACAAACTTCAGCCCCTATATTGCTAAATGTACATGGTTTTTCATATCAACAGAAAAATATACAGGGATAACCTGCTTCTCTTGAGATTCTTCTGCTTCAGAGAACAGTAATGATATGCTAAAGTGTGATTGGTTACAAGGTAGTTAGTGATGTCAAACACCAGTTATTTTGAACTGTTTTTTTTTTAAACTTCAGGTTTAAGAAGAAAATACCCAGCAATCGTATTGATTTTTTTGCAGATGTTTGGTTTTAAAGCATATTAAAACCCCACATAGACATATATAAACAACATTAAAAACTTGTTTTTAGTACTCAGTGATTAATTATAGTTTCTGCACTCTTAAAAATTGCTGTTAATTTACGGCAAAATTTTAACAGTATAATCCTGTTATATTAAAAAGCAGCGCATTAGGCTACTGTTTTTTTACGGTTAGTGAAATGACGTACACACATTTTAACAGCATTTTACCGTATTTATTCCACGAAGGAAAGAAAACAGTACTTAACAGTATTTTTGGACCTGAAAACCGCAGCGAGCACATGTGGATTTTCATCTGTCTTTACACTGTGATTTAACCGGTGAGTGCACCTTTACCTTGCTCCTTTTACACAAGATAGGCTACACGTTTGCAAAATTTTGCAAATAACTGCAAATAACTGTAATAATTGTGGATGCTGAGCTTGTAACTGTTTTATACATCCATTTCAGTGCCAAACCCATCAACGTGCAAACTGCGTCACAGAGTGGAGTTGGATTTCTGATTAAGATATTTCCAGATTACAAGGTGAGTTCACTATATATACCTATATATATATATATATATATATATATAAGTATTTCAAATATGATATACTATAAACTCTTCTGCAAAGTAAGCCTTTAACATCATAGCAACAAAGTAATATTGATGTATTTGTAACGCGCCGAAATTGTCTCGTTTGCTAATTTTAGCTTGAGATCTTTTCNCAAAATGTTCACTCCTGATCCAGTCAAATGCAACTTCGGTAAAGTTGGTTTTATATTCGCACATTCGGACATCCGTATTCAATAGCTTGTTAATCACACTACATTGGACATTCAGTGGACATTCACAAGTAAATATGCCATTAAAACAATACTTGCCTATTTTGATCGACTGTGAAAAATGTTGTAAGTTGACAATCGTTGGTTTTCAATATCATGTCGCTGCTTAAAATTCGCAAACATTAATTTATTGCACATTTATTGGAAAGTCTGAATTTATCAGAATCCGAATGTGCGAATATAAAACCAACTTTACCGAAGTTCAAATGCAAAGCATGCTAATGCAAAAGAAATTATTCATGCAGTCCCACCAAATGGATGAAGAAACTTTAGTTTTACATATTTACATAAAAAAATGCAGGGGTGTCCAGACTCAGTTTAGCTCTAATTTGCCTCAACACAAAAAAGTGTCTGAAAGTTTCTAGAGTTTGTTTAGCAGGTTCAGGTGTGTTTAATTGGGGCTGGACAGTGGCCCTCCAGGAACTTTGGTAAAGTTGGTTTTATATTCGCACATTCGGACTTCTGATAAATTCAGACTTTCCAATAAATGTGCAATAAATTAATGTTTGCGAATTTTAAGCAGCGACATGATATTGACAACCAACGATTGCCAACTTACAACATTTTTCACAGTCATCAAAATAGGCAAGTATTGTTTTAATGGCATATTTACTTGTGAATGTCCACTGAATGTCCAATGTAGTGTGATTAACAAGCTATTGAATACGGATGCCCGAATGTGCGAATATAAAACCAACTTTACCGAAGTCCTCCAGGAGCAGGATTGGACAAAATTAAATTTCAAATCACTGAAATTCTGCTACCCAACAGGCCCAATGTTGCTATATTTCAACATTCACCTAAAAACTGTAACGTAAATGTACAGTTAGAGTACATTAGAGGCCTCCTACAACATGTAAAATGTGTGTTTTTTTTATTTAGTGACAGTTCAAAAATGGGATCTTGCTCCACATTGACTGCCATAGTATTTTTTAAACTACTATGGTAGTCAGTGGGGGTTGAGATCTGCTTGGTTACAAACATTCTTCCAGATTCAGCAGAACAAAGAAATGTATACAGGTTTGGAACAACTTGAGGGTGAGTAAAGATAAGAGTTTTCATTTTTGGGTGAACTATCCCTTTAAATACAGACCATTCCGTTGGCAACCCTATGCATAACCGTAAAATCTTCAACTTAAAGCTTTTAAAACTACTTAAAACTACTTAAAACCTTCTGGTTTCCTTCAAATTCTTTTTCAAGTGAACATCAAAGTTTTACTCATCTAGTTTAATATTACAACACAAATGTTTTCATTTCCTCATAATATCATTTTGAGCTGAAAGTTGACTCACATGCACCAATTTTCAGCAGCATCAGTCCAAAGATAAGAATGATTTCTCTAGAGTCCATTTTCCAGAAGAATCCCAGCAGAAGAGTGTTGAATTGCGTCTCATGCAGCGTCTTCACTGTATGATCATCCGGAGATTAAAGCGTTTCACTGAGGTGAGAGGAAGTTTTTCAGAGATGGTTTCTGTGATTAAGTTTAACTACTAGATAGTTTCTAGTAAGGGTTTATAAAAAGTAAGCTATGGAGACTAAAAAAGTGAAAGGATCCTGGTCCCATGAAAATACAAACACATTCGAATAAAGCCATTTGTAATCATAACTTCAGTTAAATAATATCTTATAACAAAGATGCGTAAGAACATCTGAACAGTGCCTGGAGGTGTGGTAACCGTAGTATAAGCAGAATAATTGTGTAGTGAATTAGCTCAAAAGGGAAATATTAAAAATTATTCATAACTGGTTATGATCAATTAAGAATATTTAGATCAGTAAAACAGATTAACTGGATGTAGCTACATTAAAGGGTTAGTTCACCCAAAAAATTAAAATTCTGTCATTAATTACTCACCTTCATGTCGTTCCACACCCATAAGACCTTCGTTCATCTTCAGAACACAAATTAAGATATTTTTGATGAAATCCGATGGCTCAGTGAGGCCTGCATTGACAGCAAGACAATTAACACCTTCAGATGCCCATAAAGCTACTACAGACGTATTTAAAACAGTTCATGTGACTACAGTGGTTCAACTTTAAGATTATAAAGCGACGAGAATACTTTTTGTGAGCAAAAAAAAAAAAAGACTTTAACAATATCTAGTGATGGGCAATTTCAAAACACTGCTTCATGAAGCTTCAAAGCTTTACGAATCTTTATAAAATCTAAATTTAAATAGTTCACAAGACATTGGCAGTTTGATACATGATCCGAACCACTGATTAAAAAAAAAAAAGATTTGTAAAGCTTCATGAAGCAGTGTTTTGATATTGCCCATCACTAGATATCATTGAAAAGTCTTTCTTTTTGTCACAAAATATGTTTTAGTACCTTTCTAGGCAACTGAAAGTGTTATTTATTTTGCTAGCAATGCCATCTCATTTTATCAAAACATCTTAATTTGTGGAATGAGTAAAAAAATTACATAATTTTTATTTTTGGGTGAACTAACCCTTTAATATTACAATCAGTTCACCCTTGTCACGGATGTTTTGAGACTTGGCTGAGTTTCAATTGCGGTTTTAATGAGAAATCCGAAGAGGAGTAACAATGCCGAGCAAAGGGTCAAAAACCTTGCGAAACCATCCACAAGACACAGGACCAGGGAGCGTACACAGAAGAGCAACGTAACAAATAGCTAAACCTCAATAATGATGATTGAAAAAAAAAAAAGGGTATAAATAGGCAGAAACAAACAAGATGAGTGAAAACAGCTGTGTGCAATGAACAGTGATTAATCCAGAACAAAGGATTATGGGAAATGAAGTCCGTGATACTGAGAATGTCTGGGGTAGAGTGCAACTCTGGTGGCTGTCAAGGGGCACTCCAGCAGGGGATCATGACACTCCTGTGAACACTCAGTATTGATTATTAATGAATCTTAAGAAAATAATTGTCACAGAAAAATAAATCTTTCTTAGCATTTACAGCGCTCAAGAATGTTGAGTGACGTAAAAATCGCATAATTTCCGATATGACTGCTCACACTGTGGTTACATTACAAAACATCTGTACTTTGTACTTGTAACCCAGTTATAAAATATGTTTAAGGAAAAAAAACAAACACTTTGATTTCTCTCTTCCCTCTCTAAGCCAATCAAAATGTTGTATTGCCTTTGTCCTGCCCTCCTCCATTGGTTGAATCAGCTCAGTGCCGCTCCATGTACAAAACAGATCACGTCGGGTAGAGAGTGTGAGAGCACATCTTACTGCCGATCGGAAAAAGTTCTATATATAGTAGAGAGATCGCAGTGGAGCGGCATCGATTGTTCATCAGTTTCATTAATCAGGTTTCCTGCATATCTTGGTTGGGTCTTTTAGTAACGAGAGGATTCTGTTCGTCGATCGGTGAGGGATGTGAAACCTTAGATGGCGAGCCACCCAACTGGATCTTCTGGAGTCTATGTGAACTTGAACTTCAAACCGTGAGAAACATTACGTGGTAGGACTGTTACCAACAAAGAGTCTTACAGACATTGAAGGACATTTTTTGCTTTTTGACCATTTTTGAAAGACTGGTCGTGCACGATACACATACACTGATAAACGCACACACCAACATTAGTTTAAAAGGGGGTTTTATTTCATTTTGTTTGTAAGCCGGCTACATTCTATTGTGACTATAATTTTCCTATTAAAGTTACATTGAAAGTGTTACAGTGAATCTGTCCATTCATTTGTGCCGCAATGTCTGAACCCTTTATGAACCTAGAGTTGTGTATTTACCTATAGGTGGGTTACATACTGTTCACACTGTCATAAGGAAAACTGATATGAATCTCATGTGGGCAAAAAAATAAGATTTGGGCCACATTTACCTGCAGGGTGAACGTACAACAGGAATATACTGTATACAATTTGGGACAGTTTGATTGTTAAATGGAGCTAATGTTCTTTCCTAAGTGTACTGTGAGTTTGCAGTGTTCTCTGTGCCACATGGCTGGTGGTGGGGGAGTCATCAAATTATGAATACCAACAGAGAATTATTTCTTAAAGAAATCACTCTCCTTTGACGTTATTGCCAACTTAGGGTTGCTAGAGGGGCATGATTTGCAGAACTTTGCACACTGGATGAGAAGTGCCACATCTTTAACAAAAATTTGGGACAATTATGATGCAGGACTATGAAATGTCTTCTATTTTTAATATACATAAAGACTTTATCCTAGTATCAGATTGTACATTTTAATATTTGAAAAAGTAATAGTATAAGTTGGTTGCCAGATATACATATTCTTTTAGGCTTAATTTATGATTCAAGCTTAATCCTATTTAATGTAAATGAGTCTATTTATAAATGATCTTTTAATGATAATCATGCATATATCTGGGTCTATAGCCTATGTATTTTTGTATGTCATATTTGTACCAGACCTCAAAATCAGGCGCAGCCCCCCTGCTTCCCTGATCCATGCTGAGTGCCATAGATAGGGTTGGGGGCATTATGGCAAGAGGCCAAGTCGGGTGTACAGCTGCATTAGCAGCGGCAGGGACGTGAACATGACACTGAACCACCGCTGGAACCGCCGAGACCGCTGAGTAGCAGACATAAGAGTAGAGCGGAGGAGTCTGACAGGCCTCGGCATGCTCATGATTGCCTTCATCTGCTCACTGTGTTGCCTCATCATCAGATTCATAGTCTCATCATGTTTTTTGTTCATTTTTTCTATCATCTTTTTTAACATCTGGTCACTTTTATTTTCTGCTTCTTTATTTTTCCTCCTGAAGTCCTCTATTTCTTTAGTCATCCTGTCTGCCTTCTCCTTAAAGCCCTTCTCCAACAGATCAGCCTGCTCCTTCAGTTTACTGTCCATGGCACGCTCAGCCTCCTCTCTCTGGAGCCTCAGCTCCTCATCCATCTTCTCCTTCATCTGTCTCATCCTCTCTTCATTGCTCCGTCTCTCTGCTTCCATCTTCTCTTCGAGTTGTTGCTGCTTTTGTTCCTTGGCATTTATTTCCTGAGCCAGAAGAACAGCCTTCTCTCTTACCTCTGGAAGAAGATGTTGAGGAAAATGGAATAAAGTTTAATGGAAAGTTTAAGAGAGTGTAACATTGTACCTAATTTTGCATTGCATTTCAAATCTTGACTTTAAGGCAATTCACTAAAAGTTGTTGAATGAAATATCTGAACTTGCAATATATCAAAATAAAAGGCACAGCCTCTGCTTTTGAACAAACAGTAACCATATATATATATATCACGCATTCTTTTATCCAGAGATTCTGTACTCTTTCAGGAGATCTTATAACATTACTGGATAACATTGAAAACATGGATTGGCAGAAATTTGTCAATGAGGAGGAAGAGTTGTGTCATAAATGACTGAATATTCTGTCAATGGTGTGGACAGAGGGTAAGATTTAAAATGTATCTAATAGTGACCAGAATCAATGAGGAACATGGAAGGAAATAGTTTCACTAGCAAAGATGCCATCATTTCACAGATGTACTGTCTTTCTCCGCTAGATGGTGCTATTCTTGCCTCATCCAGGATGTAAAAGACTCACCCATAATCTTTTTGTCCTTCTCAGTCAGTTTCTTGTCAGCCTGCAGAATGCCGTTAGAATCCACTGACTTCTGCTTCAGGAACTCTTCAAGTGTTTCTTCTGCCTGTGAACAACATATATATAAGTGATATGACATTCTCTCCAGAATTTCATGTAGCAACAATACAGTTCATCTTCATTATCGTACTAAGTTCACATACTTGTTTGTCCGAAAGGCAATGCTACAGCCAATTACTTTACTTTGAAATGTGGATTCTGTGTCAGAATGTATGTTTTTTTTTGTTGCTTTTTTTGGGTCCATGTGATCCCGCCCACTGCCAGTTTACCAAATAACATTTCGACACCCGGGGTTGCCATTTGGTTAAAAACACAGTGCATTTCAGTAATGGAAGCCAGCAAATGAACTGGATCAGAGATCGCCGATTATACCAGACCTAAAAGGCCTTGCATAAGGATTTAAACCAGGAACCTACTTTTTTCCCAGTTGATTTCTCTATCCCTAATCCACTGTTTCCCACATTCTATGAACACATATTATAGAAAAACAGTCTGAAAACATGTGAAACCTGTGATGTTGCAGTAATTGTGTCAAATGTTGAAACTCACCTTGACTCCTTTATTGGCTTGGATTTTATATTCCTTTACAATGCCTTCAAGGTCCTGGGAGAAGAGAACATAACCACCGGGTACGGCATAAAAACCTTTCTTGAGTTTTTCTGTCATTGGTGCCGAAAGGGATGACAGGAGATTCTCACATCTTTTTTTTGAAGCCTCCTCGTTTTGGCACAGGTATCCATCAAAGAGTTTATTGATGTCTTCCTGCAGCATCACACAAAATATCAGAGGAAGAAAATGTTAAACACCATTTAGAGTCTACAACTATTGAAAAAATGTTGTATTATACAATGTCCATTTAAAATAATCATTTTTTTCAGCTTTTGATTCAGATTCAGAGATATATTACTCATTACAGCCAAAACAATGGGCCTCATTCACCAATACTTACTTATTTTTCTTCATAACATTTGTTCTTGGAGAACAAATACTACAAAATAGAGCTACTTTTTTTTTGCCTGAAGAGGTCATGAGTTTTATCTCATTTATATCATATGATATAGTTAAAGGCACAATATGTAATTTCCCACCACTAGAGGTCGCCTATTTAAAACAAAGGGGTAGCTTGATTCATTTAACACAATAATAACAATTATTTTTGGGGGGTAGTTTCACAGTCAAATTTGATCTGCGATTAATTTGAGATTAATTAAATTAATTTATCCCCACCATGTAATTAATTACATAAAAAAATTTAATTGCTTGACAGTCCTGAATGGATGGATGGATGGATTGATTGATTTACTGGGAATCACCTCAAGACATTTCATGAATGTCCCCTCACTGTCCTTAAAGGAACGCTTCATGAAGGTTTGTGTCGCCATGCTGCTGAGACGTTGGTGTTCTGAGGACACATCCGTCAGTTCCAGAGGGAAGGAGTCCTTCAGCTTCTCCATTCCACTCTGGTAAACCTCAAGCCCCTCCTTCACTGCAGCCTCGTTCTCAATCATTGCCATAGCAATCACAGCATTCTCCAGAAATGGAACTTCACCACTGGAGATGGTGTCCACATATGTCTTCACCAGCTGACCCAGAACTTCAGGGAAGGAGAAGGGTCAGACACAAGGAAATTAACTTGGAGGCTATAGATTAATAACTTGCAGTCCAGAAAGAGTCATAAACAATGTCATAGCTGAATTCAATTTATTTTCTGGGAATTATTAGTATTCGACAATCTTCTAAAGAAGAGAGAAGAACATTTCTGAAGAACATTTTGATTTAGAAATTTGTCTCCCAACTGGAATGGACATCAGCATTATGGTGCAATGAGCACACAACCTAACAAACAGAAGCTTAGGTATTCGAATGAAAACTCTGTTGACAGCAGTTTAGCAACAACTACAGGAGAAATACATGTCTAGTTACTACTTCAAAACAGCTGTGCCATTCACTTGTGTAATTGAATATAGTAAATTAATCATATATTAATGATTATTTTGAAAATGTCACGTCACATCATTTCATATATCGTATTGACTCACCTCTGCCTGTGACTGTGTGTCCATCCTTCAGCCTTTTCACTTCACTCCTGTCAAAGATGAACTTGCAGAAATGATCTGAGACATCCTGGAAATCTGAGGAAAGGTCAGCAGGATCCAAGCTCTCCAGACGAGACACATTCTCTGGGGACGTTGGAAACGGGAAAGTAAAACACTTCCGGGATGGGAAATAATTTCGGATACATTCCCGTGGAAGGTTGAACTCTTTAACTGTTCTCGAAGAGCCTTTAAAAGATACGAAACACCACTTTGTCAAAATACAGTGTAGCTTGTAAATTGCAATCCCCTGTTGCTTTTGGTTGCTTGCATGCTTTAACAGAAATTATATTATAAATATTTAATAACAATTATTAATATATTTTTATAGTTATACATTTGGTATGATTTGATTTATCAAAATAGTATTTGCTAGGCTCAGTGATATTTCTAAAATTGTAAACATAGTAAGCAGCCAACTGGTTATGATGGTGTAATAAAGCCCCTCAGTATAATACAAACTCTTTCAGTCAGGATTTATTTTGTGATATTGACTGGCTGTACATACTCTTCCCAATGATGGTCAGGTCATTTAAAAGCTCAATTTAAATATTACCTGGTTTCAGCTTCAATGCATATTCTAAATATTGGTCCTCAGTCACATATTTTCCATTGATTTTTTGTTCCAAGGTGAAGTCCCTCACAGCCCAGATGAAACTAGGGAAGAACTTCACAAACTCTGAGTCGTCTTCATCCTCATCAGAGGATTTGACCTTTATATACTCAGTCAACTCTGTGACATATCTGGAGGTGGTTTAGGTTTGAACACCAAGCAAACAGAGAAAATAAAAATACCATAGAGAAAATAGATAACTACATGTGACATGGACAGTATAGCATAATGAACCAGTGCCTGTGAAAAAAGACAGACAACAGAGCAAACAGAGAGCAGAATGGGTATTTCAGAGAATAATGTCTCTGGATGAAGTAAATGTATTGAATTAATACAATGTTAAAAAAAATATATTTACGCCTATATAGCCACTGTGCGCAAGCTGATAAATAATTGTCTTTTATGTCTTCTAATACTTGAACTGATGAATTCACACAAAATTATGTAAAAAAATCTTGAATTAGGAAGTATCCTAGTAAACATAGTTGGTAATGTATTAATTTATCAGTAAACAGTTGAGAAATAAAACGCACGTGTAACAGTATATTGGAACCGTGCAGTCGGTCTTAAAGGGACAGCAGCTTAAAAAACGTATAGCTTAATAAACCTTAATTTTTTGCTGTTTGTAATTGGATTTTTTTTTTTTTATATATTTTATTGATGTGTACCAACAGTAAGGAAAGTTACATTTCATCATGGGGCATTTCTAACAAAACACGATGGAGACCTGGACTGGAGTTATTGGTTTATGATATATTGATTTATCAAGACTAAATAAGTACAAAAGTGCATTCTTCGTTCTTGGCACTTTTTTTTCTGTTCCTGAAGGATAGTTTCATTTTGCAGCCATAGCCATGTCAAAACACATGTTATTATCTGTCGCACTGCATGATGTCCGAGTCTGAAACGGTTATTGAATAAATATAAATCATTATTGAAAATATTTCCACATGACTCTGCATATGTTTAGTAGACACTGCACGTATATTTGCAAGAAATATTCACATTATGGTAAATTATCGTCATTTTTATTTTATATAGTGATGAGCAAGGGGGCCCCCTGGTGGTTCAGGGGCCTACGCAACTTGCCTAGTTTACATATAGGGAGAATCGGCTGTGTGTGGGGACTGTGCAGCATGATTCCCACCTCAGGGAGGGTGGGACACAGGTATTGCAGAGATAGTGGTACTATCTCACAAGGCAGTCCAAAAAACAAAGTTGCACATGCCACAGATCTAGCTATCTGTGCCACAAAGCACACAACAAGTGCAAGTGCTGTTAATGCAATGGAATCCAAAATAAACGTGCACCATGCACTGTGCATGCTGTTCTTCAAAACTTAACCCCGGAAAATGAATAATATACATTTAAGGTGTAGAATTTAAAATGACCAGCAGGGTGAGCAGAAATGCTAAAACAGGCAGAGCCACAACAGTCAAAGTTGATATTCTCCCTTTGGTAATCTAATCCCCAAGGGCTTTATCAATCTGCTGACAAAAAGAGTTGAGCCATTTTTTCTTAAGAGATCTGCTCTTGGGTCATTGTAAAGCTGACGCCTGTCCTGCAAGGGAGGGAGGAAGGCAGTAAAGGCCAGGACTTACCTTGCTATAGAGCATAGAAACTCTTCTACTATTGAAGGATATTGTCTTAGGGAGGGGCACCACTATACAGTCTATATGGGTCATTTTGGATGCTCTCTTGAGGTTGATGTGTTCTGACTCTGGTTTAATAATCTACAGTGTCAATTTATGCTATGCCCATTATGTTTGTGCATATTTACAGCTAAGTGAGGCAAGCATTCCTTCAGCATGGCGTAGTGGGCATTGGTTCCCCATAGAATCAATATCAGATACAGTGTCTTGTTCCCTTTCTCAGGGAACTGGGGTTACATACCCAGACTTTTTCTTGCTACTAAGAGGAGTAATAAAAGTTGTTTTTGGACTAATGTGGTAGTCAAGTTCTGAAACTTACATTATATTTTTATAGTACAATGAACTCTTATATTTGAATTTTAAAGATAAATCGCTTATTTTTTTCCTTATTTGTAAGTTACTTTGAATAAAATGCTGCTAAATGAATAAATTTAACGGTAAAAAGTGCACCATACTTGTTTGGTCCAGGACCTGCCTCAACTGTTTTGAATTCCTATAAATAGTGGTGAAATTATTAAAGAATAAGTAGTATAAAGTAAGGAATACAACAATGTACTAATCCATGAAATATCAACTCGAAAAATGTATGATGTATGAATGAAAGGATACTGCAGTTCCTCTATGGCCCTGTTGTCGATCGTCCCTTGGCTGTTCAGCACTAGAGTGCTACTTAGAAGGACGGCCAAAGAGAAGATCTTAGTATCATGCTTTGAGTCCCCCTGAGACAGAGTCGATACAATCATTTGACATAGAATGACATTGCAAGATTGTTATCATACATAACCCCCTGACAGCATAGTGGATCTGTGCACACCCTGCAGGTAAAAATGTGTCAGAATCTAAACACATGAATAGTTTTTTGAACTGTTTCTTTTCTGTGAACTGGTTTCTCATTCTTAAAATAAGGGCCCTGGCACTTTAAGCTAATGTAAAAGAACTAGCAACAATGAAAGCTGACTTTGTTGACGCCACACGACAGCTGCGTCTTTGCCAAAAAGTTGTGTATGAACTAGTAGTGTAGCCTCTAGGGGGCCTGGGTGGGTCACCCCAAATTTCTGATTGCTTAAAGGATTAGTTCACTTTCAAATAAAATTTTCCTGATAATTTATTCACCCCCATGACATCCAAAATGTCCATGTCTTCTTTCTTCAGTCGAAAAGAAATTAAGGTTTTTGATGAAAACATTCCAGGATTTTTCTCCTTATAGTGGACTTCAATTTCTAAGAAAATAAACAAAAAAGTATATGCTTTATAAACACTATGCTCGCCTTGCAAGTGCTTCCGCCAGACTGCCTTCCGTATTCTTCAAAAAGCTTATGCTGTATGTCCTACGCCTTCCCTATTCAAATTACGGAACTAACGCAGTGCCAGTTATGTTTTTTCCTTAATTTGAATATGGAAGGTGTTCTGGCGGAAGATTAGATATTTGACTTCATATTTTTTATACAAATGCATCACTTCGCTTCAGAAGGCCTTTATTAACCCCCCTGAGCCATGTGGAGTATGTTTATGCAAAACATACAACAACAACAAAATATCCCCCAGCATCCCCCAAAAGAAAATAACTGTCTATATCAGCAGGTATCAATAATCTATATTTGTCATTCAAAAAGGGAAACCAAAACGAGGACTGCAGATATACAAACCGTAAACAAAGCAGCGCTTGTTTACCATTTTGAATATCAATCATGCTGATCATTTTCTTCATTCCAGGTGACTCGTGTTATTATGAAAACATTCAACATACTCAATTAGCCCAACCAAAAATCAACAAGGTTCAGCTAATGCTGATGGTGTAGTACAACGGAAAAACTGGGCTGGCCAATGCTCAACACTGGCCCGATGTTGGTCGACCGTCGGCTTGGTTTGTCAGGGCTTTAAAATCTAGAGCTTTTGCTAACTATTCTTTGTAATTAACTTCTCCAGTTCACAAATGATCCTATCAAAACAGTTCTCGAGTTAACAATAAACTGAAGAGATCCGAACAGTGCTCCAATAAACAGTACACTGAACCGTGTCTTTTGGACAATGCAGAGAGCTGACAGACTTATTTTGTTTTGTGACCTTGCTTATCAAGTAGTGTATTTTTTTCATTTTTTTTTACATGCTGTTTAAAAATGTCAAAGGTTTATTTGTGAATCTCACTGCATCTTGTGCTTCACATATGCTGCTTTTACAGAATACTTAAGTATATCATTATATCACATAATCAGGAAGTGGGAGTGAAGACCGCGAGAGGCTGCCCGAGGCGGTGGTGCTGGAGCCTAGTGACAGGTGGGATGGAGAGCTTGATGCCGTGCTCCTGGGATGAGGTGGGGTGGCTGCCGTCCAGGAGGGAGCGGAGGAGTCGCCGCCGTTCGCCGTGGGCCGGAGCCTGCTACCGTCCGCCATGAAGGGGAGGAGCAGGGGACGGCGGACTCATTGCCGGCTGCCCTCAGCCGGAGGAGCCATCGCCGGTCGCCAGGGGGCGAAGGAGGAAAGGGCCGTCCACCGAGCGTCCAGTACCATCGCATGGCACCGCGAGGAAGAGCCTCTCGGCTGGCTGAGGATAGAGCGGCAGTGTGTCTGGGAACCGGACCAAGACTTTTTTTTCTCTCTTTTTCCTCTCTTCCCTCTCTCAGTCTGTCGCTCCCTGTGCTTCCGTCTCCTTTCTCTCGTCTCGTCTGTCCTTACCCCCAGGTGCTGCGGCCGCCGAGACAGGCCCCGGGGGGGGAGTAGAGCGCAGTCTCGGGAGTACCCCCCGGCCGGCGAGGGGCGATGGGGGTATGTGACGAGCACGGCAGGCGAGAGCCGGGAGAGAACGGCGCGAGGCCGGTGACACGAGTGATAATGAGCTTCACCTGCGAGGCGCACCGGCCTTGAGTCTCTCACGGAGGAGCTCCGGAAGCATAAAAGGCGGAGCGACGACAGTGAAGGACGAGAGAGGACCAGGCCTGGATATTATTTGATGTTTGATTATGTTTGTGTGGCCGGCAGACGTCCGCGAGGGTCTGCCGGCATTACTTTCCTTTTGTTCTTTGTTTATTTTGGTATTAAAGTTTTGTTGAATGTTCGCCGGTTCCTGCCTCCTTCTTCCCTATCTACGGACTGTGTTACATAGAAATATACTTGTGGTACATAATCTACATTAAATACACTACATTTTTATATGTTATCACAAAGTCATAATTTAGCTGCTAAATTATGCATTCTGCTCAATGATATCTGTGCTATAGCTGTTTGGTCATTTTTGAGTGTTAAACATATAGCACATTCTTACATTTACATTTACATTTCCATTTATGCATTTGGCAGACGCTTTTATCCAAAGCGACTTACATTGCATTGTATTATACATTTGTATCTGAGTATGTGCAATCCCTGGGATCGAACCCATGACCTTGGCATTGCTAGTGCCACGCTCTAACCACTGAGCTACAGGAAAGCTGTACAAAGCTGAAACATTCTTTGATAGCTTTATAGATAACCACAATAGGTCTTGTGCTTTCTGGGGACTCATGTATGCTTTTCCATATTATATCACATAGGCTGTTACATCACCTTGTCCACATCTCCGAGTCCCTCAGTGTCCAGCAGCACCAGAGTGGTTCCTGCTTTAGTGGGGTGATCCACACACCACATCCAGATGCCCTTCGTCTTGGACTCGATGGTGCTGCCCAATGCAAACCCTAAAAGAGAGAAAGAGCTAAGAAACATGGAACACAGATCACAAAAATATTTTGTTTACCTACTTGTCAAATTGAGTAGTGCCTTATTTAGTTTGTGACAACTTGTGTGCTTAATTTCATAGCAAATAAGTCTTACTGAACTAGAGAGAGTCACAAACATCTGTGAAATGGATTGAGAGATACAGTTTACAGTTCTATGATAAATTTTCACCAGGATCTATAGTTGTTAGATTTTGACAACAACAGAAGCTAAGTTTCCATCCACCTATTTTTATGCGCATTTTGGGATTGGAATGCCAAGATGTGCATAAATTCTAAAAATGTGCTTAAAAAAACTCAACTGAAGAAAATGTGCATAAACTATGATGGAAACACATTTACCAAATAAATTCCCCGTTTTGGTTGTTTTGAAATGCCTGAGCAAAGTCTGTTATCAAAGTGGTTCAGTATAATTACATTCCAGAACTGTCACGACTGCATTCGCAAACGGCAGGCATATGCATCAGAAAGCTTTACATGACTTAACATGACCTTGTTTATTGCAATTTGTCTGTGTGCTAATATCATATATACAAACATTATTCTATATAGTGGCTTCTCCTACTATTCAACTTCCATTTTTCTTAGTGATATTTATCAGCAATTTTCAGGAAGTGATGATTTTGTTCTTTTCGACTGACTGGATAGAAATGCTGTTTTATTCGCAAATGTTTTATGCAATATTCCAATTTATGCATAAGTGTTGATAGATTTGCAAATCATCACCATAAAATATGGTTACCGATCGTGAAAAGTCATCAACTCTACATCAGCCTTAATTCAAAACAGCAGAACTCTTGTTCTTGCTCTTTGGATGTTGCTGCCTGTGTATTTCTAACCTGTTTGTTGTCCTGCGAGGCGATTCATCAGGTAGGACTTCCCGGTGCGGTAGAGACCCACCACGGCCACCACCACCACTGGCTGCTGGATCTGCTGCAGGATCTGTAGAGCTGACTGCTGCACACACAGCTTCCCATCTGACCCCGTGTCAATCAAGCAGACTGGTTTGTCCATGGTCACTGATGGAGATGGAGCTTACACACACACACACACACATGCACACACACGTTGGTACTTTTACATCTCAGACATTTGGGATTTCCTGATAATAAAGCAAATTCTGACAATGCCTAAAGTATGAGGCCGTTTTTTTGCCCTATAAGTATGTCAAGCCAGTGCACACACACACACACACACAGATCTGATTTAATGTTCTTTACACATAAGGTTACAACACAGAACTGAGACATAAAGAGACCTCACTGATAAAAGAGAGCTGTAATCAATAAATGGAGCTGCCTGTTTTAAATCTAACTACTTACCTGCTCTCTATGATTTCTCTTGAGTTCTGAAAGATACAGTTTGAGAGCTTCCTGGTTGCCACCCTTAAAACCACACCTCTCAATCCGGCCCCATTTCTTCTTATTGACTGGCAGTGAATTGTATGGTTGTGTCTGCATGATTCTTGTCTTTTGGAATTGTACATGTGAATTGATTGCCAACAATTAATAACACATCTTGAGCGTGCACTTTTCTAACAACCTCCTCATTTATTATTTCTTATCAAAACTGCTTCATTTTTACACATATATTCCTTTGCTGAGAACAATCTCACATATTTACTTAAAGGGGCACTCTGTGAGATTTCAAATCCTCTGTTTGGAAGTTAGTTGGGCCGAGTCCAACAACAAACGTCTAACCAATCAGCATCAGGGGGCGTGTGACAGTCGAGGAGAGAGAACCAGCAAGAGGGAGATTTGAAAATAATAAGAAAAAAAAAAGTGCAGAACAAGAAATGGGACACAATACAAAACAGCTCAAAAGAATATCACTGGAATGAAGGTCATTCGGTTCTCTGCTCCACCCCCCTTGGAGTTCAACACTTTTCTTCCTCCCCCGAGGAAACGGAGAAGGTTGTTAATTGTGGATGGTCCCAGTTCGGGCGTTTTAAGGACAAGCAGGAGAAACGGGCGAGTGTTCATTCAATGTGTAATTTAGCAGCTTCGATGGTAATAGTCTTCAATGGTAGATAGACAGGAATCTCTACAGGTAAGTAGATCAGGTAGGTAGTCAGGTAAGTTGAACGGTTGTGATCAGGCAGTGATGGAATAGTGGAAGACTGCTTAAATACTGTGAGTGTGACAGGTGTGTGGAATTAGAGTTTCGGTGAAGCTGATCGAGTGGGTGGAGCTGAAGGGTCTGGTGTTAATGATGTCGCTGATTCAGTGATAGCTATGAAGAATGATTTAATAAAAAGTGATCAACTATTTCTTAATTCATTTACAAAGGAATGATAAATAAATAGTGATCAACAATTTCTTTATTTATGCACACTTTATTTTTCTGCATGTTACGCACAGCGCTCTGTCTTGTACACAATGTGTGACTTTTTGTTTCATTTTAAATTCTTTGGCCACAATATTGATAAAGTAAATAAATGCATGTGTTAGAAAACTAAGCTATCACTGTTCCAATGCACACTTTGAGTAATAATCTAAAATACTGGCTTCTGTACAGTAAAATTTAAGCAAACTTAATGCACTGCTATCACTAATATTTCACTGTAACAGTAGTCAAATAGCTGGAATATTAAGTACTATGATAAATAGTCTAGATTAAATGTTATAATACTCTATTACTATTGTTATTATTATTGCCACCAATTTGTTTAATTATTTTATCTTCATTTATAATACGTTGCAATTCCAGCCTTACTGATAAATGTTGCAAACCATCCCTTTGTGCCACCTGGTGGTGATTTCATGAACGAGTGTCACATGTCACTGGATTGTATTTAATGCCACGGTCTCGAGCCATAATAGACATTTTGGTTGGGTACCTACTGTATGCTCTGTAATATAATATAAATATAAGTTACATATAATAAGTTACAGACAATATAAATGTTTAGACAATATTTCATTGACCTGCTTTAGATAGTTTATGAAGTGTTTACTGTAAAATAGCCTACTGCCAGATCAATGAAGCTTTTGTTCACAAATTTCTGCTCATATGTTGTATATATAATATACAAATTTTGTTCACATGCTGTGATGAGATCAGAAAAATCATGTTTTCTGTAAAGAGACATGACCAGATCACATGAGGGGCAAGGGAATCACATCACAAACCAGGAACTAAGACATGAACAAAACCCAAACAATGTGACATTTCTTCCCTCAATAGGGCCTCCGTGGTCATAGTTTGGGGAACAGTGCATGGGCAAAACCCAAACAATGTGACATTCTACCCTCAAAAAGGCAGCTCCAGATGCCCTATAGCAGTGGTTCTCAAACCTGTCCTGGGGACCCCCCACCACTGCACATTTTGCATGTCACCCTCATCTAACACACCTGATTCAAGTCATCAGCTAATTAGTAGAGACTGCATGAGTTGAATTGGGTGTGTTAGATGAGGGAGACATGCAAAATGTGCAGTGGTGGGGGGTCCCCAGGACAGGTTTGAGAACCACTGCCCTATAGGAATACCCACCCCAAAACAAAAAGTCCAGAAGGCTGGTGGAGAGAAGGTGTTCCAAGGGGAGGGATGGACAACAACAAAGAATGATATGAGTTCACATTGAGTTCATGGATCGGGAGGCCCTGAAAGAGAAAGAACTAAACCTTTGTAGCCATGGCGTGGAGCACAGTGAGTTCATAGGCAGCCTGCGGGCTGTGCCATGGAACACAGTAAGGTTCATGGGCAGCCTCTGTGGCATGGGCACAGTATGTTCATGCGTGGCCTCCCTTTCATGGGGCACAGTGAGTTACGTGGTCGTAGCATGGGGGACAGTGCATGAACAAAACCAAAACAATGTGACATTTCTCCCTCATAAGGGCAGCTCCAGATGCCTTAACACCCACCCCGAAACAAAAAGTCCAAAAGGCTGGTGGAGAGAAGGTGATCCAAGGGGAGGGATGGAGGACCAGGCCTGTGAAGGGGAGCAGAGGTAGGCCCGGACTGTGGAGCAGTGATGAGCCTGGATCATGGGGTGAAGGACCGCACCATAAAGGTCGAGGTGGGGCTAGTGAAGATGGAAAAGGTCGAGGTGGGGCTAGTGAAGATGGAAAACACCAAGGTGGTGCTAGTGGAACTGAAGACCACTACAGCAGATCAGACAATGCTGATAAACACCAGGATGGAGTTGATAGAGCAGAAGACAACCACGTTGGAGCAGGTAGAGGTGATGACTACCTCCTCAGTAGATTTGGTGGATCGGGAGGCCCTGGAAGAGAAAGAACTAAACCTTCTTGACCATGGTGTGGAGCACAGTGAGTTCATGAGTGGCCTCTGTGGCATGGGCACAGTATGTTCACGGGTGGCCTCCATGGCATGAGCACAGTGAATTCATGGGTGGCCTCAGTGGATCAGGAGGCCCTGGAGGAGAAAGATCTTCGTGGCCATGGCATGGAGCACAGTGAGTTCATGAGCAGCCTGCGTGGCCGTGGCATGGGGCACAGTAAGTTCATGGGTGGCCTCTGTGGCATGGGGCACAGTATGTTCACAGGTGGCCTCCATTACTCCCTCCCAACCCACCCACTAAACAAAATCTTCAGGGGAAATTTGAATGGCCATCATGACCCAAAACCCAAACAACAAGACGGACACACATATTGAGTATACAGAAAAAAACAGGTGATAGGTCTGAACCACAGCTATGGAGGTTAAAGCATGATGGTGCTCATTCCAGAAACCAAGAATGATGAAAAACAACTTAATTTGTTTTCTTTTGCATTCATTTCCTTTAATGCATGTCAACATGGTTGCATTTTGGTTCTCTGCATGACAGAAGTTGTGCAGCAACATTCATGAGAAAGTTCATGGGGAAAAGAGTTTACTTTCACTTAGGCCCTGTTTACTCCTAGTATTAAGATGCATTTTGGTCAATCAGATTACAAGTAGATGAGGCACATCATTTAGACATAGTGTCTCTTTTATGCACTTTCAACCACTTCTGTCCTGATTTCTTCAAGGGGAGGGTCAATGGGGGGGTAAATGTATGGACTTAAATTTCAGATTTTTCAGATCTAAATTTCAGATCTTTCAATCTAATGAGTTCAAAATGAGTTCACGCATTTTGCATATGAACACAACTAGAGAAAAACACATAGAGAACAGCAGCTTTCGTTTCTGCTCTGACAGCTGCAAGACTACATAGAACACTGTGAGTGTGTTTTTGAAATCAGGAATGGTAAGAGAACATTGTGCTTGGTACGCTTTTCTTCTTCAACCCAAAGGAGTTTAAAACCCATCTGGCTAGTGCGCTAGGTCAGTAGGTGGAGTAGGTGGTCTTTTGTGGCTGTTCAAACGAATTTGAACACATGAGCATCTACTCTACGAAAGCAATCCAGTCAATTGCGTTTCGACTACCTCTGGATGTGGTTTAAAGTAGACAAACTCAAAACATCATCCTCTTGTGATCCGATCAACTAAAATGGATCTTAATACCAGGTGTAAACAGGGCCTTATTTACACCCACTAATAAATTCTCACACAATTCTAGATTCTCTTTTCTTTTAAGTCCCTCTCATTAATCTATTCTTTCAATATCTTTTGTTTGGAGTTTGGCACTAGCAAATCTTACATTACATATTGTGATTGTGTAGCATGCACATGGCACAATTTCATTGTAGAGAAACTGACAAATCTAAATGTGTAATCTCATTATTTGTCTCAGTTACATGTCTGAATATTGATAGTTGGTACTCAAATAATTAACCACCCCTCTGCCACAAACACACACTGTTTTTGTTTTTACAAATACCATCTGTTTATTTGATGATTACATGGAATGCCAGATAAATTGTTGAGTTACTAATTCATCTTATTTGTAACTGTTTATAATTAATTAGCAATGTCAAATAAACTTAATTATGAGATAATTTACACTGGATACACAAAACATTTGTGAACTGAAACTTACATTTCCTAATCCATTATATATATAAAAAAGTTCATGTGAAGATAGAATGAGATCAATTGTATTGTTTTATTGTAAGATTATACCTCTATATATAATGTGATTGCATTGTGCAATACAATCTTCTGATGAGTTTGATGATCACAGAATTAAAGCATTTCACAAGATACAACATCCACCTGAAGAGCTTTCATTCTTCTCCTGTATGGCCTGCATCTGTTCTCTGTGTTGCTGCATCATTATAGCCATAGACTGCTCATGTCTCTTGTTTGAGTTCTCTATCATCATTGCAAACTCTCTAGCTTTATTTCTCTCAGCTTCAGCATTCTGTCTCCTGAACTCTTCCATTTCCTGGCCCATCCTGTCTGCCTTCTCCTTAAAGCCTTTCTCCAACAGAGCAGCCTGCTCCCTCAGTTTACTGTCCATGGCACGATCAGCCTCCTCTCTCTGGAGCCTCAGCTCCTCATCCATCTTCACCTTCATCTGTCTCATCCTCTCTTCATTACTCTGTTTCTCTGCTTCCATCTTCTCTTCGAGTTGTCGCTGCTTCTCCTCTTTAGCTTTGATTTCCTGCTGCAGGAGGGCTGCTTTCTCTATTTCCTCTAATCATTCATTGACAAAAAGAAAAAAGGAAACATGCTTTATAAAGACTCAAACTTTGAGATTAACAGTCTGTTTTCCTGTAAATAATGATTTTATAGACGATTCATTGTCCTTTACGGAAATACACTACTTTTAAGAAGAATACCTTTTAAGAAAAATCTTTCCTCCTATTTTCAAATTCCTATATTTTACTACAAGACTTTTAATCCAAGTTGTGCTCTTCAAAAACATCAATAACATATTGAATGTTACATTCGCTTATGTAGTTCTGGCCTTATATGTGTTAGAGCTGAATTAGAACCATTAAAATAGAGCCAAAAGAGTTTAAAATATTGATCTTGATCACACTGATCTTGATTCATAGCTAAAATGGCATACATAGCCATCCTGGGCTGCAGTTGTTATTGCTAGGTGTAGTTCTTGGACCCTTGAAACAGCTTGTAACAACTAGTTTGGCTGTTACATCATCTTGTCAGTGTCTCTGTGTCCTTCAGTGTCCAGCAGCACTCTCACAAATACCTAAACCTTTGAGCACCTCTTACACACAAGGAACCTGGTAAGAATATACAAACTGGGAAATTGGGATTTAAATGCTTCACTCTGCATTCACATGGGGTGTCAGCATCAACGCTTGACGGAGGGCGAGTCTGAAGCTTGTGTTGACGGGACCGTTATAGTGAAAACAGCCAATCACATTACTTTCCGGTGTTGCATGAATGCAATTGGCTAGCGACTGCTCTAGGGTGTTTGAATTAAGCGATTTGATTGGCTCACGCCTGCGTTGGTGCTTGAAAAGTTGAGAAATCTTCAACTTTTGCCACTTGCAATGCGGGTGAAGCGACACGACGGAACCCACAATTCAATTCGGCAATGCATGACGTCACCCATTCAAACTAAATGAGAAGCGTTAACGCCAACGCCATGTGTGAATGCAGCATGACTCTCACCCTTAATCTTTTTTTCCTTCTCATTCAGTTTTTGGTCAGCCAGCAGAATTGCTTTAGAATCCACAGACTTCTGCTTCAGAAACTCCTCTAGGACCTCTTCAGCCTATTGACATACAGACATAATTATGATGATAATCATATTTCTGTAATGTGTACTATGTGTAAACAGGTGCAATAAGTGTAATATGGGCAAGACCTTGACTTCTTTATTGGCCTGGCTGTTATAATTCTTCACAATGTCCTCCAGATCCTTGCAGAAGAGATCATAGCCACCAGGTTTGGTATAGAAACCCTGCTTGAGATTTTCCCTCATTGGCTCAGAGAGGGATGACAAGAGATCCTCACATTGTCTCTTTGAAGCTTGCTCGTTTTGGCACAGGTATCCATCAAAGAGTTTATTAATGTTTTCCTAAAAACATAACATGTAGCATGTAAGTAACAGTTCTCAGTTTTGTAATGCATTTGAGGAGATTTCAGCTATATACACTCTGACATCTCTTAACACCACTGAACCCCAGAACAGAGCAGCAACATAATTAATCACACTGATTACTGGGTTTTGAATATGTTTTCAGAACCAACAAAGAGCCAGAAGAGAGATTTAATTTTTCACTTGGTTGCCCAGTGTTACTGAGTCATCATTTCAAGGCATCATCCTAGCTTAACTAAATCTATGAAGAGATCCAGCCTACCTCTAGAGATTTCAAGTACTTCCCATCAGTGTCCCTGAAGGAACGCTTCATGAAGGTTTGTGTTGCCATGTTGCTGAGATGTTGGTGTTCTGAGGATACATCCTTCAGTTCTAGAGGGAAGGAGTCCTTCAGCTTCTCCATTCCACTCTGGTAAACCTCAAGCCCCTCCTTCACTGCAGACTCATTCTCAATCATTGCCATAGCAATCACAGCATTCTCCAGACACGGCACAGCCCCACTGGAGATGGTGTCCACGTATGTTTTCGCCAAGTGACCCAGAACTTAAGAGAAGTAAAGAAGTTAAAATGATACAGAAAAGTTACTGAACAACAGACAGTCATCTGTATGTACATGCAAACTCTTTAGATTTAATTTTGAATCACCTCTGCCAGTGACTGTGATTCCATCTTTCAGCTTCTTCACTTGGCTCTTGTGAAAGACAAACTTGCAGAAACGATCTGTGACCTCCAGGAAGTCAAAGGAAAGGTCAGCAGGATCCAAACTCTCCAAACGAGACACATTCTCTGGGGCGGTTGGGAATGGGAAAGTGAAGCACGTTCTGGAAGGGAAGAATTTTTGAATGCACTCCCTGGGCAAGTTGTATTCCATCACTTTTTTTGCTGTGCCTAAAACAAATGAGCACATGCTGTATATACTCTCAATTCAAATATTATTAAACTATATGTATTACCTCAATAAACTATGACTTTTAAGAGTAATACAAAAGATGTTGACAAACCTGTTGAAAAACTATTCACACAAACTCATTGTGATAGTGATTGTAAGGGCTCTTAAAATAATATATATATTTTTTACTATGATTAAATTACCATGTTTCAGCTTCAGAGCAAACTCTAGGTACTCATCCTCTGTTGCATCTTTTCCATCAATCTTTCGCTCAAGAGTGAAGTCCCTCACAGCCCAGATGAAACTAGGGAAGAACTTCACAAACTCGCTTGAATCGTCATCATCCTCATCTGATGATTTGACCTTAATGCACTCTGTTAGTTCAGTGACGTATCTGACAGTTTGTTCAGGTATGCCAAACATGTCAGGCATGTCAAGTGACTGTCAAACAACAACACATGATGCATTAACAAAACAAATGTCATTCCATGAAGTACTAATCCTAGCAATGAATGCACTTCCTCATGATAGACTATACCCGCACAAGGCACAAAACATGTTTAGCACCTTTACAAAAAGTGAGGTCGCCTTGTTTTGACTACGAAGTTGTGATGTATTTGTACTCATTTGTAAAACACTTTAGATAAAACCATCAGCTAAATGACATAAGTATCTATATTGTCAGAAGGATACTGCAGTTCCTCTACAGCCCTGTTGTCAATCGTTCCTCGACTGTTGTAGACCAGAGTGCTGCTCAGTAACACAGCCAGACAGAAGATGTTGGTGTCATGCTTTGAGTCTCCCTGAGATAGAGAAAGACAATAATTGAGTTAGAAAAACTGATATTAAAAGCTGCTCTTTTTCAACAGCATTAAATCAGTGCAAGGTGCCTGGTAGTTAGGAAAGTGCACTCACTGCCTTCTATTTACAACAAACTAACAAGCTGTTAAGCTGTGACGTTTGATGTTATTTTTAGTTGTGTTTCAGTACTTTGGTTTTTATGTCACCTTATCCACGTCTCCGAGTCCCTCAGTGTCCAGCAGCACCAGAGTGGTTCCTGCTTTAGTGGGGTGATCCACACACCACATCCAGATGCCCTTCGTCTTGGACTCTATGGTGCTGCCCAATGCAAACCCTGATAAAGCCACACCCAAAACACAACACAATGACTCTTATTCATGTAACTGCATGATGTTTCTCATAAGCTTTTGAATGGTATCAGCTCTGCATGTGGGGGTCTAACCTGTTTGTTGTCCTGCGAGGCGATTCATCAGGTAGGACTTCCCGGTGCGGTAGAGACCCACCACCGCCACCACCACCACTGGCTGCTGGATCTGCTGCAGGATCTGTAGAGCTGACTGCTGCACACACAGCTTCCCATCTGACCCCGTGTCAATCAAGCATACTGGTTTGTCCATGATCACTGGAGAATACAGCTGTCGAACAGATACACACATTTAAAATCCTTTAAGTAACTGCAGTGTACTCGAGGTAAAAAGTTAAGATGGGTTGAGAAATATTCCTGTAATTCTACAGTACACAATAGAGACATTCCCCAGATCAGCAGCTTTTCCTTTGTTTGTGTCCAGCTACCATATCAGCCCAAATTCAAACTCCTCTGGGGCCGTATTCACAAAACATTTTATCTTACCACTAAGAATTCTCCTAAATATCAGTAAAAGTTCTTATAACCTATAGAGAAATCTTAAGCTAAGAGAAAGGGCGGGGTTGACCACATTGCCAGGATGATGTCAACACGCTTACTAACTATGTGATTGGCTGATGGGTCTGGGTCTCTGTCTGTGATTTAAATCATAGAAATATTGTAGAATGAGGTATCATGTTGCCATATTCAAATAAAGACTTTTAAATGTTGGCTAAGTGTCTAATTAAACAAGTATATGTTCAGCTAACTGTCAGCCTCTTAAGGCAGGAGCACACCAAGCCGACGCTGATGAACTAGTGGCGACGAAAGCAGACTGTGGGGTTGGCTCACGTCAGCAGTGTCCGGGTCCAAAGTTGGCCTGACACACCAAACCGACGCTCGACAGCCGACGGCCAAGTAGCAAGTCAGTTCTGCACCTGAGTAAGATTAAATGCCTTTCCGTACCAGCAGGTGGCAGTAGCTGAACAGCCAATCAGAATGATCAGATCGGAAGACGAGCTCCGACGTCGATTCAACATGTCGAATTGGCTGGAAAAAAGCCGACGAGGACCAACTTCAGCCGATGGTGCGGAACACACTGAGAAAACTTAGTCAGCTGACGAACAAAAACTGCCCGACAGCCGACTGTCAGCTTGGTGTGTTCCTGCCTTTACATGTTTGCATCTCGGGAGATGGCAGAATTCAAGTGACAAATGATGTTTTATAAACATTTCAGGAAGAGCATGTTCAATGGTCTATCTAATCAGCTCGAGAGGGGGTATATATACACAGCCAAACTCACCTGGTTACCTCAACAGTTTTCTGCATCCCTCCGCCCCCCCGATTCCTCACTCTTGGTTGGATCCTATTCCCAAGATACGGGGGAGTACTCTAAGTTTGGGCTAAATTCCGAGCTCCGAGCCTTTGATCCCTTTCAGACAGTACGCCAAAAATGCTTATTTTACTCTTACTCTATTTGATCATTTGTAAGTGTGAAACCGTGAAAACAACAAGAATAGGACATTATTTTCTTATTTCTTTTAAAGATTTATTTTTGCCATTCTTATTATGATAGGACAGTGAGTAAACAGGAAGTAAAGTGGAAGAGAGAAAGGGGGGACAGGATTGGGAAAGGTCCACAAGCTGAAACTCTAAATTGGGTCACCCGAGCTGCCCACAAGTCTATCAGCACAGATGATAGGACATCATTTTTAACTTGACCACAATGTTTTCTTCTCATTAAATGCACATTGCCTGTAAATAAATTATGTTATGCAATCGCAGATTAAAATATGTAAATCAAAATATTTATTGCATTTATTAAGAAAAGGATCAGCACTCAAGGCTCTATTTGCCTATTGCCTCAATGGTGTACAGTGTCTTTGGGCGGATTGCTGAGGTAATTGCCGGCAACATCCATTTTAGGATTGTTTGTGATTTGGTCTTACTGATTTAGGAATCTTCTTGACTACTCCTAACTTTCAACAGATGAAGGAGATATATCTTAATTTTAAGATATAAATGCTTTGTAAAATACTCTTAGAGTAAAAATTTAGGAGTCCTATTAAGATTTTCTCCTAAATCGGCAAGTTAGGAGCTACTTTTAGTCTTAAGATGTTTTGTGAATATGACCCCTGATCTATAACCTTACTGGGTTTGTTGATGAACAAGGTCTTTTGAATCTGTAACAAGTCATGACCCTAAAATTTATCAAAACATGTTGGAGTGTAAAGATCACTCATACACACACTTATATATGGCTTATGGTGACTCTCCATATGCATAGTTTTTATGCTGAGCTAATGATATTTTCTATCCATTGTAATACCCATGTAACCCATGGATAAAGGAAAGTCACTTACCTTTTGCTTTACTTAACTTCAGTAGCTCAATCTGAGTTGTATACATGTATCTTCCTGTCGTTCTATCTGTATATCATAGACACACATTTAGGTCCGCCCTCTTTGGGCTAATTAGTCTAAAGTAAGTTAGGGGATGTTCCTGTTCTCCCAGTATCTCTCTGGTTATTCGCTGTGGCTGACTTCAATACACTTCATTGACTAAGCAAATAGCAATGTGCAATTTAACTCTTGGTTTCACTTTCAAAATCAGCAATTGCAGCAGATAAAAGACACTTGGAGTCTTCCAAGAATGTGCAACCACATTGTCATTGTCAATGTCAATCTGTGTTGTTTTTTTTTGTTTTTTTTCTCTCCTTGATGACAAACTGATCCCAAACATTTCTATATTGAATTGACAAAATGGAGAACTTGAAACAACAACAACAAAATGTTTGTAGCTATGCAGGGCCAGATGGTGGCAATGGGTGGTACCAGTCCAAACTGAAATCAGGTTGGCCACTCCTTGCAAGATGTCTTGCTATTTACTTGTTTTTGTGGCAGTCAGTTTTAACAGTTTCTGCTGAAATTCACAATTTAAAGAAGTTCCGAGAGTGCTCAAATGGTGGCAGTCAAAGCATTTGCTGATAAACTCTCCCCACTACTTCTAAACATGTTTAATGAATCCTAACAATCTGGCATACTCCCTCAAACATTAAGACAAGCCACCATCTCACTAATATTGAAGAAAGGCAAGGATCCGCTTCTCTGTCGTAACTATCGCCCTATTTCTTTGTTATGTGCGGATGTTAAAATATTAGCTAAGAAGCTGGCAAGATGCCTAGAGGTTGTTTTGCCTTCAATCATTTCTACAGACCAAACAGGGTTTGTCAAAGGAAGACACTCTTTCCATAACATCAGGCATCTATTTGATGGATTGTATTCTCCTTCAACATCTACTACTCCTGATCTGGTTATTTTGATGGCTGCAGAGAAGGCATTTGACCGTGTGGAGTGGCCTTATTTGTTCTTCACTTTAAAAAGATTTGGATTTGGCAGTAAATTTATTTCCTGGATTAAACTTTTGTATGCTTCTCCTTTGGCTTGTGTCCGCTTCAACAATGACTATTCTGACTTTTTTCCTCTTGGATGTGGTACTTGGCAGGGCTGCCCACTCTCCTCTTTACTGTTTGCCATAGCTATTGAACCATTGGCAGTAGCCCTCAGGTTCAGTCAGATGATGGGCATCAACAGGGGAGGTTCTGTGTATAAGCTGTCTTTATACGCTGACGATCTTTTACTTTTTTTCTCTGATCCGGACAGATCCATATCCATTCCCCAAGTTTTAGCCTTATTAGAGGTGAACTAATGCTTATAAATTCTGTGGCCTATCCTCTTTCAAAACTGCCTTTTAAGACATCAATAGATCATTTTAATTACCTGGGCATCTGCATAACCAAGAACTATTCTAAGCTATTCAATTGTAATTTCTCTCTTCTGCTGGATCAAATGACTAAATATTTTCAGTGTTGGTTTTTATTGCCTTTTTCGCTAGCAGGTAGGAGAAATTGTATAAAAAGGAACATACTGCCTAAATTTTTATATATCTTTCAATGCATACCAGTTTTTGTTCCCAAGCATTTCTTTCACTCTCTGGATAGCTCTATTTCTCAAACTCCCATAACACAAAAAAAAAAAGACATTTTACAAAAAACTAAGGAGTTGGGTGGTTTAGCACTACCTAACATGTTGCAGTAAAAGTTCTTAGCTAAGAGTTTTCTCTTAAAACCTATTCACAAAGCTGCTGAGACCAACTTTAACTAAGGAATAGAGAGAACTTAAACTAAGAGTAAGAGCGGGGTTGACCTCGTTGCTGTGGACTATGCCCACAGTGATTGGCTGATGGATGGGAAGGAATCTCTGTCAGCGATTTAATCATATAAATATTGTAGAATGAGGTATCATGTTGCCATATACAAATAAAGATTTTAAAATAAAAATGTTCCCATATTCAAATAAAGATTTTAAAATAAAAATGTTGCCATTTTCAATTAAAGGTTTTAAAATGTAGACTAAGTGTCACTAATTAAACTAGTATATGTTCAGCTAATTGTCCACCTCTTACATGTTTGCATTTTGAGAGACTGCAGAATTCAAGTGACAAATTATATTTTATAAACAAAGTTTTGGAGGAGCACATTCAAATGGTCTATCTAATCAGCTTGAGGGGAGGTATATATTTATTTATTTATTTATTAAAAACTTATTTTTAGCTTTTTATTGTAGATTCAAATCTATAAATCAAAATATGTATTGGATTTATGAAGAAAAGGCTCCGCACCCAAGGCTCTATCGCTATTGCCTCCATGGTGTACAGTATCTTTGGGTGGATTGCTAAGGCGGATTGGCACCAACAATCATTTTAGGACTGTTTTTGATTTTTCCTCTTAGTGACTAAGGAGTCCTCTTGACTACTCCTTGTGTTTCACAGATTTAGGAGCTAATTTTAGCGCTTAAAAGCTTTGTGAAATACTCTTAAAGCAAAAATGTAGGAGTCCTAAAATTAGGACTGACACGCCCATTATTTTTAAGAGTTTCTCCTAAATCGGCAAGTTAGGAGCTACTTTTAGCCTTAAGATGATTTCTGAATACGGCCCCTGGTGTCTATTTAGGCGCCATTTTACTTCAAAGTCAACACCAGTGCACCTTAACCATCTTTCCTCCCTCTTTCAATGATAAGGCTTTTGCGGCTTGGGTGGACCTTGGGATCAACTCTGTTAAGCATCTTTACTTTGACGGAACTTTCACTTCATTTGAACATTTGACTCAAGTTTTTAACTTGCCAAGGTTCCATTTTTTCAGATATTTGCAAATCCGGGACTATGTCCGTAAGCATTTTCCGGGGTTCCCCATGAAACCACCCTCCACCCTTTTCGATAGGATTTCCAATATTAATCCTTATCAAAGAGGGGCCATTTCTACAACATACAATACTCCATTTGCGTGCCACCTCTTGGCTTCTTATAGTCTTCGGATTACCTGGGCTAGGGATCTTAACATGGAGATAGATGCAGAGACATGGCAGTTGGTTTTAAAACATGTTCATAATGCATTGTTCATGGATTATTCATGGCACATGAAAAATCAGAAAATCATGTCAATGCTATGTTAGCATGGAACAAACAAAAAAGGATTTTGACAGACACTTCAATGTTAAATAAAATACACTGATGTAATGGCCAAACAATTCCCTTAGGAATTATTAATCAACTGGTTTTTCCATCTTCCCCGGATGATCTGAAGGTAAGGGCTGTTTTATTGATCAGCATTCATTGGGGATACGTTTTTACAAAGTTGGTTATTAGTTGAAGGAAGTAATAATGGCAGTAATGTGTTACCAAAGGAGTATGAGCTGAAGAAAGTGTCTCCATCCACATCCATCCATTATAAACATACTCCATAATAAACATACTTGTTAAATATGGATTATGTATGTTTATGATGATTATTAGAGTATGTTTATGATGGATGGATGTGGATAGAGGCACTTTCTTCAGCTCATACCATTATAAAGCTCAGATGCGTCAGGATATTTATTAATATATCTCCGAATGTGTTCATCAAAAAGAAGAAAGTATATACACCTAGGATGTCTTGAGGGTGAGTAAAGCTTGGAGTAATTTTCATTTGAAAGTGAACTAATCCTTTAAGTAAAAAAATCGTTTGAAATCCAGATTTTTTTTAACAAATCTCTTGAATGAATGTCTCAAATGATAAATCAAATACATTTTAACAGTCAGTGGCAATCATTGACTGTTAAAATGTATTTGATTTATCATTTGATCTTTCGTCTACTGGCATAACAATGTAATACATACATTTGAAATGTAACATTAGTTTCAAAGGTCACCTACTCATTTTAATCGCTGCCTCAACATCAGCGTTTAAATATCCGGACTATAAAATTTGATCTCAACAACAGAAATAATGGCTAAAATGCCTTATAACTGCATTAAGAGGGACGTGGACCTGAGAATAAAGCACTGCTGAGACCGCCGATTATCAGACGCAAGATTACCATGGAGGAGTCTGACTTAGGCCTCGGCATACTCATGATTGCCTTCATCTGCTCACTGTGTTGCCTCATCATCAGATTCATAGTCTCAGCATGTCTGTTGTTCATGTTTTCTATCATCTTTTTAAACATCTTGTCACTTTCCTTTTCTGCTTCTTTATTTTTGCTCCTGAAGTCCTCTATTTCTTTAGTCATCCTGTCTGCTTTCTCCTTAAAGCCCTTCTCCAACAGATCAGCCTGCTCCTTCAGTTTACTGTCCATGGCACGATCAGCCTCCTCTCTCTGGAGCCTCAGCTCCTCATCCATCTTCTCCTTCATCTGTCTCATCCTCTCTTCATTGCTCCGTCTCTCTGCTTCCATCTTCTCTTCGAGTTGTTGCTGCTTTTGTTCCTTGGCATTTATTTCCTGAGCCAGAAGAACAGCCTTCTCTCTTTCCTCTGGAAGAAGATGTTGAGACAAATCAAATAATATTTAATGGAAAGTGTAAGAAAGTGTAACATTGTACCTAATTTTGCATTGCATTTCAAATTTTGACTTTTAAATTCCATGAATTCAAGGCATTGAGGCAATTCACTGAAAGAGAAAAGTCCTCAATCAAATGATAAATGTAACGAGACAAGTCAATCTTGAGTTGTTAATGTTCATTTTGTGCATTGTTTAGCACAAATTGATAACATTGGATGAAATAACAAATGGTCAGTGGTCAACATTTGAAGTGGATCAAAAAAGTTGGCCTAAGAACTAAGAACTCATCCTAAGAAGAAGGTTGTAGGACAACGTTGATGAAAGGTTTTGATCCACTTCAAATGTTGACTACTGTAGTTGTTTTGTAGTTGAACACTGAAACTCTTTCTCCACAAGTTGGCAACTACCACTTGATGGTGCTATTGTTGCTTCATCCAGGATGCAAAAGACTCACCCATAATCTTTTTCTCCTTCTCGGTCAGTTTCTTGTCAGCCTGCAGAATGGCGTTAGAATCCACTGACTTCTGCTTCAGGAACTCTTCAAGTGTTTCTTCTGCCTGTGAACAAAACACATATGATAATCTGAAAACTGCTACTACTACTACTAATATGATTAATGATGATTGTGAAGATAATGGTGATGCTCCTAGTAATAATAATCATAAATAAATAACAAAATAAAGCTATAGTCAGTTACATATTGGGCATGAGTGTTGCATCACAATCAACACATTTTTGTCAAATGCAATGTTTCAGCAGATCATGAAATTCATCAAGTATTTCTAGACACTTTTGTCCAAAGCCAAAGTCCAGCATTGGTGGAGTACAAGTGTCCATGTCCCAGCCACCAGAGACTCTGTGTCTTGAATAATGATTCTTCAATATTTGGTGAGAAGAAGTCAGGATTTAAACCAAGAACCCACTTGTTTCCAGTTGATTTCTCTACCCCTAATCCACTGTTTCCCACATTATATAAAAACATATTATAGGAAAACAGGACAAACATCTTACAGTCTGAAAACATCTGAAACCTGTGATGTTGGAGTGATTGTGTCAAATGTTGAAACTCACCTTGACTCCTTTATTGTCTTGGATTTTGTATTCCTTTATAATATCTTCAAGGTCCTGGGAGAAGAGAACATAACCACCAGGTGTGGCATAAAATCCTTTCTTGAGTTTTTCTGTCATTGGTGCCGAAAGGGATGACAGGAGATTCTCACATCTTTTTTTTGAAGCCATCAAAGAGTTTATTAATGTCTTCCTGCAGCATCACACAAAATATCAGAGGAAGAAAATGTTAAACACCATTTAGAGGCTACAACTATTGAAAAAAAAATTTATTATACAATGTCCATTTAAAATAATCTTTTCAGATTCAGACATATTACTCATTACAGCCAAAACAATGGGCCTTATTCTCCAATACTTTGTAAAAAATGTGTTCTTAGAGAACAAATACTATACCATAGCACTATTCTTGTTTAGCAACAAGAAGTTGGTGCGCACTGTGATAGATAGATAGATAGATAGATAGATAGATAGATAGATAGATAGATAGATAGATAGATAGATAGATAGATAGATAGATAGATAGATAGATAGATTGATAGATTGAT
>RJVU01025666.1:185786-243392 GCA_003731715.1 Anabarilius grahami
CAGATCAGCCTGCTCCTTCAGTTTACTGTCCATGGCACGCTCAGCCTCCTCTCTCTGGAGCCTCAGCTCCTCATCCATCTTCTCCTTCATCTGTCTCATCCTCTCTTCATTGCTCCGTCTCTCTGCTTCCATCTTCTCTTCGAGTTGTTGCTGCTTTTGTTCCTTGGCATTTATTTCCTGAGCCAGGAGAACAGCCTTCTCTCTTTCCTCTGGAAGAAGATGTTGAGACAAATCAAATAATATTTAATGGAAAGTGTAAGAAAGTGTAACATTGTACCTAATTTTGCATTGCATTTCAAATTTTGACTTTTAAATTCCATGAATTCAAGGCATTGAGGCAATTCACTGAAAGAGAAAAGTCCTCAATCAAATGATAAATGTAACGAGACAAGTCAATCTTGAGTTGTTAATGTTCATTTTGTGCATTGTTTAGCACAAATTGATAACATTGGATGAAATAACAAATGGTCAGTGGTCAACATTTGAAGTGGATCAAAAAAGTTGGCCTAAGAACTAAGAACTCATCCTAAGAAGAAGGTTGTAGGACAACGTTGATGAAAGGTTTTGATCCACTTCAAATGTTGACTACTGTAGTTGTTTTGTAGTTGAACACTGAAACTCTTTCTCCACAAGTTGGCAACTACCACTTGATGGTGCTATTGTTGCTTCATCCAGGATGCAAAAGACTCACCCATAATCTTTTTCTCCTTCTCAGTCAGTTTCTTGTCAGCCTGCAGAATGGCGTTAGAATCCACTGACTTCTGCTTCAGGAACTCTTCAAGTGTGTCTTCTGCCTGTGAACAAAACACATATGATAATCTGAAAACTGCTACTACTACTACTAATATAATTAATGATGATTGTGAAGATAATGGTGATGCTCCTAGTAATAATAATCATAAATAAATAACAAAATAAAGCTATAGTCGGTTACATATTGGGCATGAGTGTTGCATCACAATCAACACATTTTTGTCAAATGCAATGTTTCAGCAGATCATGATGCCAAAGCCAAAGTCCTGCATTGGTGGAGTACAAGTGTCCATGTCCCAGCCACCAGAGATTCAGTGTCTTGAATAAGGATTCTTCAATATTTGGTGAGAAGAAATCAGGATTTAAACCAAGAACCCACTTGTTTCCAGTTGATTTCTCTACCCCTAATCCACTGTTTCCCACATTATATAAAAACATATTATAGGAAAACAGGACAAACATCTTACAGTCTGAAAACATCTGAAACCTGTGATGTTGCAGTAATTGTGTCAAATGTTGAAACTCACCTTGACTCCTTTATTGTCTTGGATTTTGTATTCCTTTATAATATCTTCAAGGTCCTGGGAGAAGAGATCATAACCACCAGGTGTGGCATAAAATCCTTTCTTGAGTTTTTCTGTCATTGGTGCCGAAAGGGATGACAGGAGATTCTCACATCTTTTTTTTGAAGCCTCCTCGTTTTTGCACAGGTATCCATCAAAGAGTTTATTAATGTCTTCCTGCAGCATCACACAAAATATCAGAGGAAGAAAATGTTAAACACCATTTAGAGGCTACAACTATTGAAAACTTGTTTTATTATACAATGTCCATTTAAAATAATCTTTTCAGATTCAGACATATTACTCATTACAGCCAAAACAATGGGCCTTATTCTCCAATACTTTGAAAAAATTTGTTCTTAGAGAACAAATACTATAACATAGCACTATTCTTGTTTAGCAACAAGAAGTTGGTGGGCATAGATAGATAGATAGATAGATAGATAGATAGATAGATAGATAGATAGATAGATAGATAGATAGATAGATAGATAGATAGATTTTACTGGGCATCACCTCAAGATATTTCATGAATGTCCCCTCACTGTCCTTAAAGGAACGCTTCATGAAGGTTTGTGTCGCCATGTTGCTGAGATGTTGGTGTTCTGAGGATACATCCTTCAGTTCCAGAGGGAAGGAGTCCTTCAGCTTCTCCATTCCACTCTGGTAAACCTCAAGCCCCTCCTTCACTGCAGCCTCATTCTCAATCATTGCCATAGCAATCACAGCATTCTCCAGAAATGGAACTTCACCACTGGAGATGGTGTCTACGTATGTCTTCACCAGCTGACCCAGAACTTCAGGGAAGGAGAAGGGTCAGACACAAGGAAATTAACTTGGAGGCTGTAGATTAATAACATGCAGTCCAGAAAGTGTCATAAACAATGTCATAGCTGAATTGATAGCTCAGTTTATGCTATTTTAGTGGGACTAATTAGCATTTGCCACTTGTTCAGTGTTTATACATCACAAAGATGGAAGGATGTTTCAATTTAGAAATTAGTCTCTAGGTATGGGGCTTAACATCAGCATTATGGTGCAATCAGCACACAACCTAACAAACAGAAGCTTAGGTATTCAAACCAAAACATGGTTCCTCCGTTGACAGCAGTTTACTTCAGGAGAAGTACACATCTAGTTACTACTTCAAAACAGCTGACAGCTGTGCCATTCACTTGAGTAATTGAATATAGTAAATTAATCATATATTAATGTTTATTTAGCAAATGTCACGTCACATCATTTCATATATCCTATTGACTCACCTCTGCCTGTGACTGTGTGTCCATCCTTCAGCCTTTTCACTTCACTCCTGTCAAAGATGAACTTGCAGAAATGATCTGAGACCTTCTGGAAATCTGGGGAAAGGTCAGCAGGATCCAAGCTCTCCAGACGAGACACATTCTCTGGGGTGGTTGGAAATGGGAAAGTGAAACATTTCCGGGATGGGAAATAATTTCGGATACATTCCCGTGGAAGGTTGAACTCTTTAACTGTTCTCGAAGAGCCTTTAAAAGATACGAAACACCACTTTGTCAAAATACTGTGTAGCTTGTAAATTGCAATCCCCTGTTGCTTTTGGTTGCTTGCATGCTTTAACAGAAATCATATTATAAATATTTAATAACAATTATTAATATATTTTTATAGTTATAGATTTGGTATGAACTGATTTATCAAAATATTATTTCTCAGGCTCNTTCTCAGGCTCAGTGATATTTCTCAAATTGTAAACATAGTAAGCAGCCAACTGGTTATGATGGTGTAATAAAGTCCTCAGTATAATACAAACTCTTTCAGTCAGGATTTATTTTGTGATACTGACTGGCTGTACATACTCTTCCCAATGATGGTCAGGTCATTTAAAAGCTCAATTTAAATATTACCTGGTTTCAGCTTCAAGGCATATTCTAAATATTGGTCCTCAGTCACATATTTTCCATTGATTTTTTGTTCCAAGGTGAAGTCCCTCACAGCCCAGATGAAACTAGGGAAGAACTTCACAAACTCTGAGTCGTCTTCACCCTCATCAGATGATTTGACCTTTATATACTCAGTCAACTCTGTGACATATCTGGAGGGGGTTTAGGTTTGAAAACTTTTTATGTATTCTTTGACTCCTGGTAATCTTCATGTGTGGTGGCACTGCCTCGCTCTCTGGGGTGGGCAAATTGTATAATTAGTGGCCACTGCACTTAAAATACCCAGATAGGACATATCACGACATATGCTCTGAGATACCCACTCTTACCTAAGTTCCTGTTGTTGAGGTAGAAGTTATGTGCTTCATTGTTTTAAGGGGACATGAGTTAATTTTTTTTTTACAATGCTCCCTGATGTCCACTTAAAATGTTAGTAGGAATTTTACATCAAAACAGTCATAATTTTGAAATAAAAATCTATTTTCTACACTTCTCTTTAACTCTCTAATGTAAACACACTGCTTAAAGGAACTCTTTACAGAGGTCTGGGTCTCAGTCAGCAGCTTTCAGAAGATACATCCCTCTCCAGTACATAAGGTTTGAAGGAGTAATATTTAGCAAAATAGAGGAAATACATTTCTCTCTCATTTTCTTTCTCCCCCACCTCACCCAACTTACACTGGGAACGGGGTCTGCCTTCATGGACCTGCATGATAGGCACAAAGTATGAACTAACGTTAGGGGAGGAGTCACCCAAAACAAAAAAAAAATAATAAAAAAAATAAAAAAACAGGTCTTAGGAGTGTGAGCTGCTCTCCCTCAATTACATTGGGTTCTTTAAGTAGGGCCTAAGCTCCTTTGCGGCTCCCTTGGGGTTTAGAGTCTGGGTGATAAGCGTTACTGGGCACACTGCATCACACCCTGCTCTCTTTTTCCTCCCTTTCCTGAGTACGAGTTGGGATGTAAACTCCCCCTTGAAGGAGCGGCAACACCGAAGGTTGTAACCTGAAGGGGTGATTACTGAGGTTTTACCACCAAAGAACCTGACCAGTAGAGGTAGTTTGCGTGGTAGCATTCCTCCTTGTTATGTTGCACTCTATAACTTAGATGAGTGAATGGAATCTTTTATGGATCCTGGAGAAGTACCTTTGCTCAATCAGGGTGTGAGCGCTCTCCCCTAGTTGCTCTAGGGTATTTAAGTAGAGCTGAGGCCCCCCTTCAGTTTCCCTAAAGGTTGAGTTTTGATGGCGAGAGTCTTCGGCAAATATATTATACCACTCTCATATTTGCATCCCTTCTGATGAAATTGAGGATTGCATTCTTCCCCTGGAAGTAGTGGTAATATTGAAGGTCATTGTACTAGCTTTGTAACCAGTAAGCTAAATACTATGCTCTGCTCTTGGGGCCTTATGAGGCTGACGCCTGTCATGCAAGGGAGGGAGGAAGGTTATAGTAAGGGAAGTCCTGGCCTTCCTCCAGAGTATAAAAGCTTTGTATATTCTCCATCTATTGAAGGATATTGGCTTGGGGAGTGGCACCACTATACAGTCTGTATGAGTCATTTTGGATGCTCCCCTGGGGTTGACATGCTCTTACTCCGGCCAAGTAATTTGAGTCAATTTATGCTATGCCTATTATATTTGTTCATATTCACAGCATCGAAGCAGCATCGAAGTTCCACTTCGAAAGGGAACTTCTAGGTTATGTATGTGATGCCCAAAGTATACTTCTGAAGTCCGCGCACACTGTCTGCATGTAGCCCATTTTTTGTGTCCATGTGGACGGTGCACGTACAACAGTGCATGTGTGAGTGACTTGAGTGCTTGAAAACAAAGTCCACTAGATAGTGTGCATGTGCCAATGCGTCTTTCCGCACTCATGGCCAAAGGAGTATACTTTGAAAGGCTTGCGCACTCAACTATGCGTGAGACAGAGCAGCACGGAAAATGAAGTATACACGGGCATCTTGTTCCCATGCTTAGGGCTTGCCTGCACATCTCCTTGAGACAAAAAGAGTTGATGATGTGTATTACAGGCACCCTTTGTGTGTGATGTCACTGACTGCCATCTGCCAATGATTGATTGGCATGTGTTTACATGTGCATTAAACACCAGTCACACTGATGGCGCCCCTCATAGTGTCAATATCAGACACAGCATCTTGTTCCCCTTCTCAGGGAACCACTTCTCATACATAACCTAGACTTTTTCATGCTACTAAGAGAAGCGATAAAAGCTGTTTTTTAGTTGCCTGGCAAGGCCAGACTGATATATATTCTACAAGATATATCAGTCTGGTCAGTCTGCCATCCGTTGCGATTCGAGTCAACTCCAAAACGTACCGACGGATCAGATTAGTTTATTTCAGTGACGCAAACAGCATCACTCTAGTGCGGCGAAAGTCCCTTCAATATCGAGCAGAGCAGACTGCTCGCGTCTCTAATGAAGCTTGTGCTCGTCCATTCTCGCTTCATTTTGTTCAAAATACATGGCGAATCTCATTCAAGCGAGCACAAAAGCATTAAAGAGCTTCTTTGGTTTGTTTGACATCTGTAAAGAGGCTCGTTGTGTCGCCCGCGCCGCTGCTGATCCCAGCACGAGCAGATGAGAGAGAGAGAGACACGAGACAGTTTCGATTCCGTCCTCAGTTTTTTAAAGATTCATTACATCTTTGTTTATGCCATCTAGAATCTCAGCACTGATCGGGTGACTGTATGTTTTAAACAGTTTATTGAGCAGCTTGATGGCCTGATACGATGTCACACACACACACACACACACACATACACACAATTGGCAATAACACCACGTATTCTCAAATTCTTACTGCAACAACGACACAAGTCATTAACGTCGCTTTCTCTAGCACTAGCCATGTTAAACTACTCTCGGTGCTTGCCAAAAAAATATTGTGCTTGCCCAGGGCCGTTTATTTACTTTTCGCTGTTGACTCTCTTGTCGCTTTGCTAACGTCATATCCGCCCTTCTCTGATTGGTTTACTCCGCTTCCTGTTTGCTCGGATTTTCTCCGCCTTAGAAATCGAATTGATTCAATGGCCGACCAGACTCATCCGCTGGTACAGTGGTGAGGNAAACTATTGTGCTTACCCGGGGCCGTTTATTTACTTTTCGCTGTTGACTCTCTTGTCGCTTTGCTAACTTCCGCCCTTCTCTGATTGGTTTACTCTGCTTCCTGTTTGCTCGGATTTGCTCCGCCTTAGAAATCGAATTGATTCAATGGCCGACCAGACTCATCCGCTGGTACAGTGGTGAGGCTGGATTTTCCAGGTAAGTTTTTTGGACTAATGTGGAAGTTGAGTTCTGAAACTTACATTTTGTTTTTATAGTACAAAGAACTTTTCAAGGAAATATCAAGGAAAATTTTAAGATGAATCGCTTGTTGTACTCTTCATTTGTAAGTTACTTTGGCAAAAATGCAGCTAAAGGAATTACTTGCCGGGGCTTCTTTAGTCTTTAGATCCTGGCTCAACCGCATTGAATGTATATAAATAGTGGTTAAATTCTCAAAGAATTAGCAGGGTAAGGAGTACAATGATGGAATTTTGACTTTCATGTTTTTTTCTTCCCAAAAATAATGCTATTTTGGACATTTTCAGGGAAAACAAATTCTGTTGTACGAATCCATGAAATATACTATACTATGGATCAAAACCTTTCATCAAAGTTGTCCTAAAACCAAAAAGCAATACCCATTCTTGTCTTAGGAGAACTCTGATTAACTTTTTTTGATCCACTTCAAATGCTGAGTACTATATTAACTCCAATAATAACAGTAAGTGTATAATGTGTGAATGAAAGGATACTGCAGTTCCTCTATGGCCCTGTTGTCGATCGTCCCTCGGCTGTTCAGCACTAGAGTGCTACTCAGAAGGACGGCCAAAGAGAAGATCTTTGTATCATGCTTTGGGTCCCCCTGAGACAGAGTGGATACAATCATTTGACAAAGAATGACATTGCAAGATTATTATCATACATAAACCCCTGACAGCATAGTGGATCTGTGCACACCCTGGTGGTAAAAATGTGTCATTAACCAACACATGATTGTTAGTGATGTCTGGTTTGTGAGCAAATTGTTCTTTTGAACAGGCTGAACCTAAATCATATTGAATCGTTTGAAACAGTTTGTGTTAGTCAGCACTGATACACAAGCCACTCAATCAATGAACTGGTCTCTCAAATGTGTCCAGCACCCCAACTTAAAATAAGCAGTATTGTTGATGTGAAGAACAATACGGACGTGCACCTACGTCCAAGGAAATAACTGTCTATGAGCAATAGTCTATATTTGTCATTCAAAAAGGGAACCAAAACTATGACTGCAGATATAAAAACAGTAAACAAAACAGTGTTTGCTTGCCATTTTGAATATCAATCATGCTAATCTTTTTCTTCATTCCAGGCGACTCATGTTGTTATGAAAATATTCATGCATTGGAATGTTCTGGTAAGAAGGTGTAAAATTAGAACAGCCTTTCTTTTTCTGAATTTCCATTTTGCTTATCAAATAGTGCTTATTTTATTTAAATGATGTAATTTTTTTAATGAATTTGAAAAAAATAATATGCACACATCCAGAAACATTGGGCAGATGCTCAATCAGATAAAGCTGTCACAGAGACGAACTCCGTGATTCCCTCCTCTGACCTTCTATCGCCCTACAATCCTTCACGCTCCTTAAGATCACAAAACTCTGGACTTCTGGTTGTACCTAGGATATCTAAGTCCACTAAAGGAGGGAGAGCGTTTTCACATTTGGCTCCGAAACTCTGGAATAGCCTTCCTGATAATGTTCGGGGCTCAGACTCGCTCACCCAGTTTAAATCTAGATTAAAGACGCATCTCTTTAGCCAAGCATTCACATAATGCATCTCATATCAGAGCAATTGCACATGATTATCTTTGCTTAATGTTATGAACAGCAGCTACGCTAATTACTCTCCATTTGCTTTTCTGTTTTGCCTCGGGACACCCGTCCCGAGGTGACTAGAGAGTACATCAGCTTCAGTTTGGATCCGGCCTCTTAAGAAGACCTCAGATGACCATCACCTGTGAAGAGACGGCGCCAACTCCTGCGAGGACTCGAGAAGACGCAATCATCTGGATCAACATGCACATTGCACAAATTCTATATCTTGATTATTGTTAATGTAATTCATTTTTCCAGGAGCTCATTGCTTCTACGTTAAGTTAAACTGCTAACAGTGATTGTAAATTGTAAATTATTACATTATTTGCTAACTGCATTCTTTAAATTGTAATGTTGACATGCATTCTCTGTAAAGCTGCTTTGAAATGATATGTATCGTGAAAAGCGCTATACAAATAAATGTGAATTGAATTGAATTGAATTGACCATCGGAGGGCACCCTCTCCCGAGTACTGACACACACACACTGACACACTACATTTCCCATCAGCCCCGTACCTTGGACTAATCACCACACCCAGCTGCAGCTCATTTACTGGACTATTTAATACATTCACTACCCCACCATCATTGCGAAGTCTTGTATTGCCACGGTGTACATTTCTGAGCGTTTTCTTGTTTTGACTGCCTGTTACTGAACCTGTTTGCCTCTCGTTTACGATTCTCTGCTGCCTGCCTTTGGACTGTTTATTGTTGCCTGGACTGTGAGTGATATCTGCCTGCCCTGATTCTCTGCCTGTACTCTGACTACGATTCTGCCTGTCCCTTGCTATTCCTGTTTGACTCTGCCTGTTTGTACTACGCTTTCTATCAATAAAGCCTGCTGATGGATCCCAACTCGAGTGACGAATCATTACAAAAGCACTTCACTAAAAATAAACAAGAATCTGCTGCTCCCAAAGATCAATTTATTCACGTAAACAATGTTTTGACCCAAAGGTCTTTGTCAGGCAGACAAGAAGTGCACAGAAAGGTACAATTTATATCAACCTAATCCATCACAGCTGACCTAATTAGTCAACTAGTTAACTGGATATATAATAAATATATACATTTTTTTCTCATCAATGGTTCTCATGTATGCTTTTCCATACTATATAATATAGGCTGTTACGTCACCTTGTCCACGTCTCCGAGTCCCACAGTGTCCAGCAGCACCAGAGTGGTTCTTGCTTTAGTGGGGTGATCCACACACCACATCCAGATGCCCTTCGTCTTGGACTCGATGGTGCTGCCCAATGCAAACCCTGATAAACCACAAAAAAAACAAAAACTAAAAAACAAAAACAAACCCCAAAGCATAACTGCATGATGTTTCTCTGAAGTTTTTGGATGGTATCAGCTCTGCATGTGGGGGTCTAACCTTTTTGTTGTCCTGCGAGGCGATTCATCAGGTAGGACTTCCCGGTGCGGTAGAGACCCACCACGGCCACCACCACCACTGGCTGCTGGATCTGCTGCAGGATCTGTAGAGCTGACTGCTGCACACACAGCTTCCCATCTGACTCCGTGTCAATCAAGCATACTGGTTTGTCCATGATCACTGGAGAATACAGCTGTCGAACAGATACACACATTTAAAATCCTTTAACTGCAGTGTACTAGAAGTAAAAAGTTAAGATGGGTTGAGAAATATTCCAGTAGTTCTACAGTACACAATAGAGACATTCACCAGATGAGCAGCTTTGCCTTTTTCTGTTTGGGGAAGTTTCTGTAAGTGTTTCTTATGTCACAACAGAAACAAACACGTGGATAGAGAAACAGAAAAAAAGACACAGACTTATAAACATTAAAACCCACATCTATCAACACATACAGACATCCACACTCACATAATGCACACATACACATTCACCACACATTACACAAGAACACTGAATGAGACATAAAAATGCTGTCAGCTTTGTTTGTGTCCAGCTACCATATCAGCCCAAATTCAAACTCCTCTGGTCTATAAACTTACTGAGTTTAGTTGATGAACAAAGTAAGACATGGACCTAAAGTTTATCAAAACGTGTCAGGATGTAGAGATCACTCACACACACACACATTTATAAATGGCTTATGGTGACTCTGCATGTGTAAAAGCTTTTATCCTGAGCCAATAAAATCCGCTAATCCTAACCCCACCCATAAACATCCTCATAAACCGTGTTAAAGTTGTAATACACATATAAACCATGGATGAAGGAATGTCACTTACCTTTTTGCTTTACTTAATTTCAGTATCTCAATCTGAGTTGTATACATGTTTTAGCTTCCTGACATTCTATCTGTATATCATAGACACTCCTTTAGGTCCGCCCTCTTTAGGCTAAATGGTCTAGAGTAAGTTAGGGAATGTCCCTGGTCTCTCAGTAACTCTGGATATTCCCTGTGGCTGACTTACATCCCCTTTTATTGACTGAGCAAATAGCAATGTGCAGTTTGACTCTTGGTTTAACTTTCAAAATCAGCACCTGCAACGTGTGTTAGCAGATACAAGACACTCTGAGTCATTGTTAATCTGTGTTGGGTTTTTGTTCCTGATTAAATTTACAGTAGAAAGTCAGACATTGTTGGGAATTTCCAGAGTATCAGACATCATGAAAAGACTGAGGAAAATATGTTTACCTGTGACTCAGACTGTGTCTGCTTGTTTCTTGTCTTTGGAATTGTACATGAGACTTGATTGCCAATGATTAATAACACGTTGTGTATTATCGTGTATTATTTTCTTTTTTAACAACCTCCTCATTTATCATTTCTTATTAAAACTGCTTGTTCATTTTTACACATATATTCCTTTGGTGACAACAATCTCTCTTTTACCCACTATTTACTTATATTCAGGGTTTTGGGATATGCATGTATACATTGTGATAGAAATTTTCTTGATAAAGATTGAATGCTTTTTTAGAGTGTGCAAAAGTGCAAGACTGTTTTAGAGAAGATGGGATTTTTGTGATTTACTCAGTTCCTGTTTTTGAAAGCAAGTGTTATGTTGCAATAAGAGATGTAATGTCTGTAAAGGTCATAAGGGTGTTTTAAAATAACAGACTTGAAATGTGCAGACATGGATCTTCAGATCAAAGACCTTGTACCTTTTCACTACTATCTATATGCATACCATGCAGACCATGTTTTCATGTTATCAGGCTAGACTTACAAAAATGCTTTGCACAGTAGAACCAACAGCCATATGATTAGCTTACATCATTACAAACCAATCAATAGATCAGTATAACCAATCACGGTAAAAATTTAGTTTGTTTGTGTGTTTGTTTAAACACAACTGCAATATGAATATGTGTGTATTTTTCTGTCCGGGGAGCCTCTTGATTGTTGTAACTGAGTGCTCCCTGGCCGTTGTCAAATAAAACTTTGTTCCTGTAAAGAGCAACTTAAGAGTGTATTCTTATATGCTGCACCTTGGAAGATTGAACGCCCAGATGGTCACAGTTGGTGATAGTCCTGCGCTCAGTGAGACAGTAACACTCTGAGTTAAGTATATGTGACACATCTGTGTTCTACCAGAAGGGTGGCAATAGTTTATAAAAGCTAAAGATCTGGTACTCACCTGTAAATTAGGGTAGTGATAGTAACTTTTAGATGTGATAGCTTCACCATATTCAGGAAAGGATTTACCCCCCTGAAGTACTGTATGTATTCAGGAAGGGAATTACCCTGAAGTATTTTGTGATTGTATTTGGGAAGGGTTTTGCCCTGAAGTATTGTATTGACAACTGAAGTTATCAGAATTGTCTGTAGTGGAAAAGTCAGATTAGCTTTGTATCAAGTAGGTTGTATTTGTATTGAGAATAGCCATGACTTTTGCTGTAGATAAACTTATATGTTCACCCTTTTCTTACTGACACTGTAACAAAAATTATGAAGTTGAAAATAAACAATGGCCTGGCACATGGAAACAACATAACAGCAACTTACTTCAATATACAAAAAAAGTAACATGCTAAACAAAAGGGCGTAAAAACAAGACTATAGGGATCACATGGCAAAAACAACCAATGAAAACATGACACACAAAATAAGGGAGGCATATGTCCAGATCACATGAGGGGCAAGGGAATCACATGACAAACAAGGAACTAAGACTGTGAGCTTGAATACAAAATAAACACATTCCCCCTCTAAAGGGCGGCTACTGGACTGTTAAACATGGGTTGGCCAGGACTGTGGAGCAGTGGCTGAGACCATGAGACGTGGAGCAGTGGTGGGCCTGGATCATGGGGTGAAGGACCGCAATAGGATGGATCAGGTGGTTGTGGTGGGGCCATGGACATGGGAACCACCACTGGCGACGCTGGTGGAACTGGAGACCATCATGGCCTCCGTGTCATATGGCACAGCGAGTTCATTACGCTGCCTCTGGAAGAAGCTGTAGCGGTCTCGTCGCCTTGGGGAAAGACGGTGAAGATGACACCAGATGGTGCCTCCCATTACAGGAAATCAGTTAATGGTGGCAGGACCTCTGAGACAGAAAAACCCAAAAAACAAAAAACAAACAAAAAAAAACTTCAGGGGAAACTTGAACGGCCATGACGTAAGGGGACTTTGGCGTGGCAGCTGGAGACTGGCAAGGCGACAATGATGGTTGAAGGCTCTGGCAAGGCGGCCATGACGGCTAAAGGGTCTGGCGCCCAAACCAAACTTGGGTCTTCAGCCGACAAAGTTTGAATCCCATCTGGCTAGAGCGCTCTTCACATAATGTTTATGCATTAGGTCAGTAGGTGGAGAGTAGGCGGTCTTTTGTGGCTGTTCAAATGCATTCGACCACATGAGTGTCTTACACTACGAAAGAAATCTGTTAAAATGTGTTTTTGACTACTTCTGGAAGTGGACAAGCTAAAAATTTTTAAATCCCTGTTTACAGCTGTATTACTTTGCAATCTACTTGTGATCCAATCGGTCAAAACGCATCTTAATACCAGGTGTAAACAGAAATGTATTTATTTCACCACTGAATATTGATAGTACTCAAATTATTAACCACCCCTCTGCCACACACACACACACACTTTTGTTTTTACAAATACCGTCTGTTTATTTGATGATTACATGAAATGCCAGAGAAATAGTTGAATCACTAATTAACCTTATTTGTCACTGTTTAAAACGAAATACCAATGTCAAATAAACGTAATTATGATAGATCATAGATCATTTACACTAGACACACAAAATATGCTTGGGAAGTGAAACTTAAATTTCCTAATCCATCATATAAATATCACTGAAGTTAATGTGAAGATAGAATGAGATCAGATGTATTGTTTTATTGTAAGGTTATACCTCTATATATTCCTCTGATGAGTTTGATGATCACAGAATTAAAGCATTTCACAAAATACAACATCCGCCTGGAGAGCGTGCATTCATCTTCTGAATGGCCTGCATCTGTTCTTTGTGTTGCTGCATCATCATAGCCATAGACTGCTCATGTCTCTTGTTTGAGTTCTCTAACATCTCTGAAAACTCTTTAGCTCTATTACTCTCGGCTTCAGCATTCTGTCTCTTGAACTCTTCCATCTCCTGGGTCATCCTATCTGCCTTATCCTTAAAGCCTTTCTCCAACAGAGCAGCCTGCTCCCTCAGTTTACTGTCCATGGCACGCTCAGCCTCCTCTCTCTGGAGCCTCAGCTCATCATCCATCTTCACCTTCATCTGTCTCATCCTCTCTTCATTACTCTGTTTCTCTGCTTCCATCTTCTCTTCGAGTTGTCGCTGCTTCTCCTCTTTAGCTTTGATTTCCTGCTGCAGGAGGGCTGCTTTCTCTATTTCCTCTGCTCATTCATTGACAAAAATAGAAAGAAGAAAACTGATTTTACAAGTCATTCATTGTCCTTTAAGGCAATATACTTCTGTGAATGCTTATAAATATACTAATACACCTTTTAAGAAGAACACTTCCTTCCATTTTCAACTTCCAATATTTTACTGAGAGTTTATTTTCATCTAAGTTGCATTTTTTCAAAAACATCAATAGCATATTTATTTTTCCATTAAAAAGATCAACATTTGTGTTCCGGAGGTTAACTGATAAAGTCTTGCTCAAGTCTTATGGGTTTGTAACATCATGAGTAATTAATGACAGAATTTTCATTTTTTGGTGAACTAACCCTTTAAAATGGAGCCAGAAGAGTTCAAAGTACTGATCTTGATCACATTGATCTTGATTCATAATGATAATGGCATACACAGCCACCCTGGACTATAATTGTTATTGCAGGGTGCAATTCTTGGACCCTTGAAACAGCTTGTATTAATATAATTTGGCTGTTACATCTTCTTTTCCATTCAGTGTCTCAGCAGTACTCTCACAAGTACCTAAAGCTTTGAGCACCTCTTACACAAGGAACCTGGTAAGAATATACAAACCGGGAAATTAGGATTTAAATGTTTAAGACTCTCACCCTTAATCTTTTTTTCCTTCTCAGTCAGTTTTTTGTCAGCCTGTAGAATTGCTTTAGAATCCACAGACTTCTGCTTCAGAAACCCCTCTAGGACCTCTTCAGCCTATTGACATACAGACAAAAATTGATAATTGTGATGCTGATTATATTTCTGTAGTGTGCAGTGTGTAATCTGTGTATAAAGATGTGTGTACTATGGGCAAGACCTTGACTTCTTTATTGGCCTGGCTGTTATAATTCTTCACAATGTCCTCCAGATCCTTACAGAAGAGATCATAGCCACCAGGTTTGGCATAGGAACCCTGCTTGAGATTTTCCGTCATTGGTGCAGAGAGGGATGACAAGAGATCCTCACATCGTCTCTTTGAAGCTTGCTCGTTTTGGCACAGATATCCATCAAAGAGTTTATTAATGTTTTCCTAAAAACATAACATGTAGCATGCAAGTAACAGTTAGTGTATAATGCATCAGAGGACATTTCATCTATGTACACTCTGACATCTCTTCACACCACAGTACCCCAGGAAAGGGCAGCAAAATAATCATACTGATTGGTTTGCAATATGTTTTTTGGTTCTGAAAACATATTGCAATTTAAATTAAATTTTGAGATACTTTGCCCAGTATTACTGAGTCAAGTGTTCCCTTTCGAGGGAACTCGCGCTGTGTCTAAGAGTTTGAGGCTATGGGAACGTCTTTGTGTGATTGTGTCGTGAAGCACATGTGAAATTAGTCCAATGGTCATGACCAGGAAACTATAATGCATCCCCGAACCAAAAAGCGTTAGCTTCTGTGCCTTCAGCAAACACACCCTCTGTGAAATTGTCTGTATTTGTCTATCACAAGCATGTATATTCATTATATGCCACTTTTTATATGCACTCACTAAAGCGGCATGTGAACAACTGCAAGGCACCCTTTTCCGAGATCGAAGTTCGGAGGTGCCGTGCCATCAGTTTGTCCTTTATCAAAAAGCTTTTCCCATTTTGAGACCGAACACTCTACTGACTGAAAGCTGGTCCTCAGGTGGTATATATACTACTCTGTGAGGTTATTGAGACCATATTTCACTCCAGAGCTCCTTCCACACTCCTCTTTAGAGAGAGACCCATTTATAACCTGTTTCCTTTGTGGTGCTTTGAGGATGATGCCTGCGCTTCTCACGAGGGCGCCGGCTTGGGACTTGGCCATGGTATTGGAAAGCCTATCCTTGGCTCCCTTTGAGCCTATTGAGGAGGTTCCAGTTAAGTTTCTGACTCTAAAACTTTCTTTTTTTCTCGCTATTTCGTCTCTCAAAAGAATAGAATACTTGCAAGCCCTGTCAGTTTCCTCGTCATGTTTGGAGTTTGCACCAGGCCTGATGAAAGCTTTTCTATACCCTAGACCGGGTTCTGTTCCTAAGGTCCACCACTAATGTGGCAAGATCTATTGTACTGCAGACCTTTTGTCCTCCCCCCTTTTCAAACTTCAGACCAGGAGAGAATGAATCTACTTTGCTCAGTTAGAGAGAGAGTTGCCCTGTGGCGTAAATCTGATTAGCTGTTTAAGTTTTACCTAAAACGGGCTGGTCCTCTCAGCACACATTTGTTAGATTTTATAACCTAGATTTGGGCTCTACACTGGGGTCCCAGGTGCTCTTGTGTTAGTACTGCTTTTTTTTGTGCTATGGAAACATTTATACCCATGCCGCCGTACTAACAAGGGCCTGTCTTGTGTATGTCTGTGTGGCGAGGGGGGCGTGGTTCAGCGAAGTCTGCAGCGGGAGAGAGAGGCAGGAGACGAGCGGTGAGTGAGTGGGGTAAATGCAAATGACGAACACCTGTCTCTTGTTTCAGTAATTGGCGTGGAGAGAGTACATAACGCCAGGAGAAACAGGAGTGCATGAGAGAGAGAAGGACTACTGGCTGCTGCTACTGGAATGCTGAATCACGCCCCCCTCGCCACAGTCTGCATGTCTGTGATTGACTTGTTTCAGCCTATTATAAGCCAACTCTGTTTGGTCTGGGTATGCTTTATAGTTTCCTGGTCATGACGTCACCTGCCTATGTCACACCATTGGACTGATTTCACATGTTCTTCCCACATCTTCCAATTCTCAGGCGCAGCATCTCATTCCCTTGTCAGGGAAGCATGGTTACAGTTGTAATCTGAGTCATTCACCGCATCATCCTACATGAACTGAAACTGAGATCCAGCCTACCTCTAGAGATTTCAAGTACTTCCCATCAGTGTCCCTGAAAGAACGCTTCATGAAGGTTTGTGTCGCCATGTTGCTGAGATGTTGGTGTTCTGAGGATACATCTTTCAGTTCCAGAGGGAAGGAGTCCTTCAGCTTCTCCATTCCACTCTGGTAAACCTCAAGCCCCTCCTTCACTGCAGCCTCATTCTCAATCATTGCCATAGCAATCACAGCATTCTCCAGAAATGGCACAGCCCCACTGGAGATGGTGTCCACGTATGTTTTCGCCAAGTGACCCAGAACTTCAGAGAAGGAAAGAAGTCAAACATAATGGTACAGAAAAGGTATTGAAGAACAGTTTTCTGTATGTACATGCAAACTCTTCAGATTTAATTTTGAATCACCTCTGCCAGTGACTGTGATTCCATCTTTGAGCTTCTTCACATGGCTCTCCTGAAAGACAAACTTGCAGAAACGATCTGTGACCTCCAGGAAGTCAGAGGAAAGGTCAGTATGATCCAAACTCTCCAAACGAGACACATTCTCTGGGGCGGTTGGGAATGGGAAAGTGAAGCACGTTCTGGAAGGGAAGAACTTTTGGATGCACTCCCTGGGCAAGTTGTACTCCATCACTTTTTTTGATGTGCCTAAAACAAATTAGGGCATGCTGTAGATTCTCTCAATTCAAATATTATTAAACCACAAGTATNGTGTGAAATCATCTGTCTATTTGGTGTTTGTCTATCACAAGCATGTATATTCATTATATGCCACTTTTTATATGCACTCACTAAAGCGGCATGTGAACAACTGCAAGGCGCCCTTTTCCGAGATCGAAGTTCAGAGGTGCCGTGCCATCAGTTTGTCCTTTATCAAAACAACTTTTCCCATTTTGACACCGAACACTCTACTGACTGAAAGCTGGTCCTCAGGTGGTATATATACTGCTCTGTGAGGTTATTGAGACCATATTTCACTCCAGAGCTCCTTCCACATTCCTCTTTAGAGAGTGACCCACTGGTAACCTGTTTCCTTTGTGGCGCTTTAGGGATGATACCTGCACTACTCACGAGGGCGCCGGCTTGGGACTTGGCCATGGTATTGGAAGGCCTATCCTTGACTCCCTTTGAGCCTATTGAGGAGGTTCCAGTTAAGTCTCTGACTCTAAAAACTTTCTTTTCCCTCACTATTACGTCTCTCAAAAGAATAGAAAACTTGCAAGCTCTGTCAGTTTCCTCATCATGTTTGGAGTTTGCACCAGGCCCGATGAAAGCTTTTCTATACCCTAGTTATGTTCCTAAGGTCCCCCACTAATGTGGCAAGATCTATTGTACTGCAAGCCTTTTGTCCTCCCCCCTTTTCAAACTTCAGACCAGGAGAGAATGAATCTACTTTGCTCAGTTAGAGCAATAGATGCTTATGTCCACAGAGTTGCCCTGTGGCGTAAATCTGATTAGCTGTTTGTGTGTTTTAGGTCACCTAGGAAGGGGTCCCCAGGATCTAAGCAGAGGAGAGCAAGTGGATATTTGAGGCTATCTCTCTTGCATATCAGCTTTCACATATGGCTGTCCGGGTCCACTCGACTAGGAGTATAACTGCTTCAAAAGCTGTTGTATTGGGAGTTTCCCTTCCAAGATGTATGTGATGTGGCGGGCTGGTCCTCTCAGCACACATTTGTTAGATTTTATAACCTAGATTTGGGCTCTACACTGGGGTCCCAGGTGCTCTTGTGTTAGTACTGCTTTTTTTTGCGCTATGGAAACATTTATACCCATGCCGCCGTACTAACAAGGGCCTGTCTTGTGTATATGTCTGCATGTCTGCGATTGACTTGTTTCAGCCTATTAGAAGCCAACTCTGTTTGGTCTGGGTATGCTTTATAATTTCCTGGTCATGACGTCACCTGCCTATGTCACGCCATTGGACTGATTTCACACATTCTTCCCACATCTTCCAATTCTCAGGCACAGCATCTCATTCCCTTGTCAGGGAAGCATGGTTACAGTTGTAATCTGAGTCATTCACCGCATCATCCTACATGAACTGAAACTGAGATCCAGCCTACCTCTAGAGATTTCAAGTACTTCCCATCAGTGTCCCTGAAAGAACGCTTCATGAAGGTTTGTGTCGCCATGTTGCTGAGATGTTGGTGTTCTGAGGATACATCTTTCAGTTCCAGAGGGAAGGAGTCCTTCAGCTTCTCCATTCCACTCTGGTAAACCTCAAGCCCCTCCTTCACTGCAGCCTCATTCTCAATCATTGCCATAGCAATCACAGCATTCTCCAGACACGGCACAGCCCCACTGGAGATGGTGTCCACGTATGTTTTCGCCAAGTGACCCAGAACTTCAGAGAAGGAAAGAAGTCAAACATAATGGTACAGAAAAGGTATTGAAGAACAGTTTTCTGTATGTACATGCAAACTCTTCAGATTTAATTTTGAATCACCTCTGCCAGTGACTGTGATTCCATCTTTGAGCTTCTTCACATGGCTCTCCTGAAAGACAAACTTGCAGAAACGATCTGTGACCTCCAGGAAGTCAGAGGAAAGGTCAGTATGATCCAAACTCTCCAAACGAGACACATTCTCTGGGGCGGTTGGGAATGGGAAAGTGAAGCACGTTCTGGAAGGGAAGAACTTTTGGATGCACTCCCTGGGCAAGTTGTACTCCATCACTTTTTTTGATGTGCCTAAAACAAATTAGGGCATGCTGTAGATTCTCTCAATTCAAATATTATTAAACCACAAGTATAATCTCAATAAATTTTGAATTTTAAAAGAGACAACCTGTTGACAAAAACTAGTCACAAAAAGTGATAGTGATTGTAAGGGCTCCTAAAATAATAATTTTACTAAAATAATATTAAATTACCAGGTTTCAGCTTCAGAGCAAACTCTAGGTACTCATTTTCTGTTACATCTTTGCCATCAATCTTTCGCTCAAGAGTGAAGTCCCTCACAGCCCAGATGAAACTAGGGAAGAACTTCACAAACTCGCTTGAATCGTCAGCTTCCTCATCTGATGATTTGACCTTAATGCACTCTGTTAGTTCAGTGACGTATCTGATAGTTTGTTCAGGTATGCCAAACATGTCAGGCATGTCAAGTGACTGCCAAACAACAACAAATGTGTCATTCCATTAAGTACTAAGCAAATTATCAACACTAGTGCTAAATTCTTTTCAGTATCACCAAGCCTAGCAATAAAGGAAGCAGATAGCTGTAGATAAGTAGGTGTATATGTAGGCAAGTAGTACTTTCCTTTTTGTGTCTTTCTCAATAAATAAATAAATTTGCTCTTCTCGCACTTTCTCATAATACACTGTACCCACACATGACATTAAAGGGGACCCATTATGCAAAATTCACTTTTGCATGGTGTTTGGACATAAATGTGTGTACACAACCATCCTATGATGATAAAAATCCAACCACTCCTTTTTTTTTAATCCCCATAAATCACAAGCCATTTCCAGATCCCTGGCAATGTGATGTCACAAAAGCCACAGGCCCCGCCCATGAATGTTGACAGGCACTGCCGTTTAAACATAGAACTGCACTGAGCGAGTTCACAGCGAGTTGTACACAGTCCGCCATTGCTGCACTGACGAGAATGTCTCCCAAGCGTTTTTGGTGTTCTGTAGCTGGATGGATTTATCCTCTCTCCATTTACTCCCTAAATCTAAGCTGCTGAAGATGAAGTGGATACATTTTGTTTTGAAGAAAATGCTCCCTCAACTCTACCGAAATTCATTTATGTCTGCGTGAATCATTTCACACCGGACTTCTTTGTGAACGAATGTCAATACAAAGGGGACAATAAAAAACAGAGATTGTGCTAAATGAGCATGATAGGTATCTTTATTGTCAGAAGGATACTGCAGTTCCTCTACAGCCCTGTTGTCAATCGTCCCTCGACTGTTGTAGACCAGAGTGCTGCTCAGTAACACAGCCAGACAGAAGATGTTGGTGTCATGCTTTGAGTCTCCCTGAGAAAGAGAAAGACAATCATGGAGTAAGAAAAATTGGAGATTAATCTCAAAGAAAGCTGCTCTATTTTAACAATATTAAATCAGTGCAAATGAGTCTTTAAGTAAATGTGTTGCGTCAATCTATTTTTTGAGAAAGTGCCTACTATTTACAACAAACTAGCAAGCTATTAATTGAGTACATGTGTTCATTCTCAATGACATTCTATCTTAATAAGGATATTTACTCTAAAAGTGAGAGTATTCTTGGACCCTTAAAACTGTTTGTGACATTTGATGTTCGTTCTGGTAATAGAGATTGGCATGATAATGGATATGGCAATGTTAATGTATTTGGTCTTGGCGGAATAGAGAATCTTTTCTCTTGTTCCTGCTTTGTTGGGGGTTACAGAGCCCTCTTCAACAATAAACAGATCATTTACAGGTTGTAGAGCTGTTGTGCAACAGCTGAAAGAAGACTATTGTTATACATTTGTAGAGCAACTTTTCACCCTACACAGTTGCACAGGGTAATGAGAGAACTAGACAGTTCAAGTACTCTAACCGCGATGTTAAGTGAGAAAACAAACTGCTGTATTGGTAGAAATGCATATCTGCACAATGACTATATGGACAGAAGACAGGAAGGGATAGGAAAAAAAACCCCCCAAAATAAGCAGATCTATAGGCAAGACGTATGTACTACTTTTTTTATGGGACCGCATGTGTGCGTGATTGGCTACGTTGCCAACTGGCTTAGCACTAGTAACCTAAGGCTATGTGCGCCTGTTGTCCATGTATACATACTGAGTGATTCACGGGTGCAGCTGTTGACATGATGCTGTTGAAATTTCTAACATAAAACTAGTTTAAAACTTGTAAAGATTGCTCCATTTAGGAATAAACAGACCACACAATATGTGTAATAAAACATCAATCACTTATCTTAGACATTGATTCCAGATACATTCTGAAAGCGTGCTAAAGACAGCTAACAGCAACATACATTTATTTGTTTAAACAGCATCTTATTGGCCTCTGATGCAACAGCAAACAATCAGCTGTGCTATGTAGATAATGACATGATCGCTACCAAATGAGTTAAAGACCTGTCAGCCCGCACCATTTAGTGTTTCATGCCAGAACTAGGTGATTGTTTTTCAGTACTTGGTTTTTACGTCACCTTGTCCACGTCTCCGAGTCCCTCAGTGTCCAGCAGCACCAGAGTGGTTCCTGCTTTAGTGGGGTGATCCACACACCACATCCAGATGCCCTTTGTCTTGGACTCAATGGTGCTGCCCAATGCAAACCCTGATAAACCACACCCAAAAAACAACACAGTGACTTATATTCACGTAATTGCATGATGTTTCTCTGAAGTTTTTGGATGGTACCAGCGCTGCATGTGGGGGTCTAACCTGTTTGTTGTCTTGCGAGGCGATTCATCAGGTAGGACTTCCCGGTGCGGTAGAGACCCACCACGGCCACCACCACCACTGGCTGCTGGATCTTCTGCAGGATCTGTAGAGCTGACTGCTGCACACACAGCTTCCCATCTGACCCCGTGTCAATCAAACATACTGGTTTGTCCATGATCACTGGAGAATACAGCTGTGGAACAGATACACACATTTAAAATCCCTTAAGTTAACACATACAGACATCCACACTCCCATAATGCACACATACACATTCACCACACGTTACACAAGAACACTGAATGAGACTATAAAAAATAATCCTGTCAGGTTTGTTTGTGTTTAGCTACCATATTAGCCATGATTCATAGTCCTCTGGTCTATAACCTTACTGGGTTTAGCTGATGAACAAAGTAAGACATGGACCTAAAGTTTATCTTAAAAACATGTCAGGGTGTAGAGATCACTCATACACACAAACACACACACACACATTTATAAATGGCTTATGGTGACTCTGCATGTGTAAAAGCTTTTATCCTGAGCCAATAATATTTTCTATCCGCTAATCCTAACCCCACCCATAAACATCCTCATAAACCGCGTTTAAGTTGTAATACACCTATAAACCATGAATGAAAGAATGTCACTTACCTTTTTGCTTTACTTAACTTCAGTAGCTCAATCTGAGTTGTATACATGTTTTCGCTTCCTGTCATTCTATCTGTATATCATAGACACTCCTTTAGTCCAGCCCTTTAAGGCTGATTGGTCTAGAGTAAGTTAGGGAATGTCCCTGGTCTCTCAGTAACTCTGGATATTCCCTGTGGCTGACTTACATCCCCTTTTATTGACTGAGCAAATAGCAATGTGCAGTCTGACCCTTGGTTTCACTTTCAAAATCAGCAACTGCAGGGTGTGTTAGGAGATACAAGAAACTCTTTGTTAATCTGTGTTGGGTTTTGGTTAGTGATTAAATTCACTGGAAATTCCCAACAATGTCTGACTTTCTCCTGGGTTTCAGACATCATGAAAAGACTGGGGAAAATCTGTGACTCAATCAGTGGTGTGTGACACTAACAATGCAAAGGTCAATGTCCAGGAACTTTCTACCGTAAAAATGTGTTCAACTGCATAAAGCCTTTACACAAATAACAAAGCTTGCAAGATAAACAACACAACAATGACATTTTCTGGTTTAGTTTAGTTTTGTTAGTGTGTGCTCCTCCTATGGGCAGTGGGGGAAGTTTTGTTATAAAGGCTGCAATTCCAATCCAGAAGAGGATTGATTGTGATTGTAAATGACCGTGAGATGTGCATCAGGCAGTATCAGCACCACTGTAAACTTTATCATCTTCAGAATATGTATTTTATTTTACTATCACAAAAAAATTCAGTTGATAACATCCAGGGCTTTTGGGATACCATACACAACTTTATTACAGTATAAACAGTATTACAATATATACAGCGCCATATAAATAAACGTGACTTTACTTGCTTTATAGCTGAACTTTTTTTCATAATTGCTGAACTTTTGCTACATTGACATTATTTTATTACTGTAAATCTGCTTTGAAACAAACTGTAAAGCACTAAATCAATGTGATTTGGCAGTGATCACTTATTAACATCATGTTGCCTTGCTTTGGTCAGTCTAATCCAATGTTTACAGAACATGAAGGTCTAGGCAACATTCACTCATCTGTTTTCTTTCACCGATCCAGGAAGCAGATAAGTTACAGCTGGCCAAGGCTTCACATGCTCACTTCAGTGAGGATCAGAGACATTCAGCCTATGAAGTTTTCACTGCTAAATAAAATCTAGCTTAAATCAAATCTTATACTGTACATCTGATATTTATTAAAGCTAAAACAAGAAAGAAAAAAAAATTATGAAACAATGTTATTTCTATCAGATGTTTCTGTCAGATTCTAAATTCCAAAATCAACTCATGTATTTTAGATAAATGAGTGATCTAACATTACCATACTGAATTGACAAAATGACTTGAAACTTGAAACGACTGATATAACATGAAAAATATTTGTAGCTATGATTTCAAAACAACAAAAAGTCACGTCAACACTGCAAAAAATGCTGTTCTTAGAGTTTTTGTCTTGTTTCTAGTCAAAATATCTTAAAGTTCTTAAATCAAGAAGCATTTTCTTGACAAGTAAAAATTATTTTCTTGTTTTCAGAAACAATAGGTCAAAATAAAGTGAGTTTTTCCTTAAAACAAGCAAAATAATCTTATATCAAACCAAAAATAAACGATATAATCTTGTTTTCAGTTTGGATTAAGATTATTTTGCTTACCCCAATGGCAGATTATTTTGCTTGTTTTAAGGAAAAACTCACTTAATTTTGACTTATTTTTGCTTGTTTTAAGGAAAAACTCACTTAATTTTGACTTATTTTTCCTAAAAACAAGAAAATCATTTTTACTTGTCAAGAAAATGCTTCTTGATCTAAGAATTTTTAGATATTTGGACTGGAAACAAGACAAAACTTCTAAGTAAGAACAGCATTTTTTTGCAGTGAAACGCAGTGTGATTACAGTAATTATGAATCCAGAAATCTGTAAAAGCAGTGAACTACATCTTTCAACACATTTCACTGTATAGAACAGGAGGATCGAGATCGAGGTCTGGGTCTGCTATTGATTGCTTGCATCTGCTGTGTGTGTTGCTGCCTCAACACTTCCATGTTCTGTTCATTTCTTCTCTGCTGATCTGATATCATTTGTTCATACTTTCTTGACATTGTCTCCTCTACATCTGCATTCTTTCTCTTCAACTCGTCTATCTCCCAGGCCATCCTGTCAGCTTTCTCCTGAAAGCCCTTCTCCATCAGGGCAGCCTGCTCCCTCATCTTACTCTCCATTGCACGCTGTGTCTCCTGTTGTTGGCGGGACATCTCCTCTTCCATCATTTCTATGACCTGTCTCACCCGCTCTTCATTATTCTGTTGTTCAGTCTCCATCTTCTCCTCCAGTTGACGCTGCCTCTCTTCCTGAGCTATAATTTCCTGTTCCAGAAGGACTGCCCTCTCTCTCTCCTCTGGTCAGCCAAAAAAGAAGTGGTTGAAGGAAACAGGTAAATAAAAGATGGAGTAGAGACAAGAGTCCAATCAAATCTAAAACACTCTACAAGGTCATCCCATGTGTTTAATAATGAGTACACTGAAAACTGCAGCACTCAAAATATTGTAGATATGGAGATATTTGAGACTGTCTCAGATTCTCTTGGCCATTGACTGCCATCAATCTCCTTTCTACTAGATGCCTGAATAGCTTATATTGCTTACTGTTTTTACTAAAAAAAAGAGTAGATTTTATTTAAAAAACAACAACTGTACAACTGAGATGGTCCTAATCATGTCATCATCGTGTGCGTTCAAAACACAAATATTTTACCAAAAATCCTTCTTTCATTTTCGGTTAGTTTATCATCAGCCTGCAGAATGGCTGTGGTCACTGCAACCTTTTCCTGTAGAAACTTCTCCAACACCTCTGCAATCTATGAGGACACACAAGGAAAGGTTTACATGATGTTAAAAATATGAAAATTTGATTTTCATAATTAGTATTGTCATAATTATAGTATTGTTCTATATAATGTAACATTTATGACCTTGACTTCTTTGCAGGCCAGTGCATTGTACTGAAACACAATGTCCTCTAGGTCCTGGCAGAAGAGATTGTAACCACCAGCTCTGGCATAAAATCCTTCATTGATTCTTTCTGTCATTGGGTCAGAGAGAACTGACATAAGACTTTCACATTTTGCCTCGGATGCCTTCTCATTGTCCCAGAGATACGCATCAAACTGACGACTGATGGCTTCCTAAAACAGCAAACAGAAAAACAGGAAGGATGCTTAATGCTCATTGTTTGAGCTCTTTTGCACTTTATCTATCTAATCATTTAGCAGATGCTTTTATCCAAGTCTTATTTACCTACCAGTGGTGGAGGCTACCACACAATGTATCCTATCCTAACCATTGGGAACAAGTAGGGGTTCAGTGTCTTGCCCAAGGACACTTGACATATAGCCAGGATGCACTTGAACGGGAAACTTTTGATTCTTATTTTTACTACCCCCTGAGCCAGTTTTCAAGGTAAAACTTCTATTTAGAAAAATTCTATTTAGCCCTGTGATGGACTGGCTATCCATCCAGTGTGTTTGCTTGTCTGTAGGCTGAAATGCTGGGATTGGCTCCGACATCCCCGCAACCCTACATAGGTTTAGAAAATGGATGAATGGAAATTTCTGTTTAATTTACAGTTTATCTTTGCCTTTGCTTCCAGTTACTTACATGTTGTTGCATTACTGTCGAGTCCAGGCACTGCACAATATTTTGTAATCCTCAACGATATGTTTATTGCTTGATAGCTCGATCTGGTTTAGCACCACATAGGCCTATGTTACTTAGGCTAACTATTCTATTGCATGTCATGCACAAATCGGTGGGCGGGGCTCAACAGGCAATGATGAATTAGGCTTTGATCTTCTTCTGCAGAGGCGGTGCTTGTTGCCCTTTGACGTCATAGATCCCCACTTTGTAAATCCTGTTGTTTGCTGGGTCTGGTGTCAATAAAAACTTTTATTGGACTAACAAGGAAGTTTTCAGCTCTAAAACTTACAGGATATTCTTATAGTATAATGACCTCTAATATGTCAAATGCTCAAGGAAAATTTGATTTCTCAGTTCATCATCCATTTAAACTGACTTTGTACTACCTGTGCATTCAAAGGTTTTATTGCACACCTTCCAGCCAATCAGAATAGAGTATTCAGACCATGGTATAATTTGGTAGGCAACTCCCACCAACCTCTAAAGATGTCAAGTACTTCCCATCATGGTCCCTGAAGGAGCGTTTCATGAAGGTTTGTGTTGCCATGAGGGTGAAACACTGGTGTTCAGAGGTGATTTCATTCAGTTCCAGGGGAAAGGAGTCCTTGAGCTTCTCCATTCCACTCTGGTAAACCTCAAGCCCCTCCTGCAATGCAGCTTCATTCTCAATCATTGACATGGCGATCACAGCATTCTCCAGACACGGCACAGCCCCACTGGAGATGGTGTCCACGTATGTTTTTGCAAGATGACCCAAAACTTTAGGGAGGCACAGGGGTAAAATACAAGGAAGGTAAGAAAAAAGGTAAGAATAAATGGACGCTGGCTGCTTACAGAGTAGCAAATGACAGGTGATATGGTTAACGAAGAGGATTAATTTCTAAATCTGTTTTTGATTTTTCAAGTATCTTGTCATGAAGATGTCATGAAGACCCCACTGCCCACATAAAAAAAAACCCTGACGGTCCAAAACATTAAGAATCTTAATGATTTACCTCTGCCGGAGACCGTGTATCCATCTTTCAGATTTTTCACTTGGCTCTGGTCAAAGATAAACTGGCAGAAACGATCAGTGACCTCCAAAAATTGTTTTGAAATCTCAGCTGGGTCCAGTGTCTCCAGATAAGAGACATTGTCTGGATGGGTTGGGAATGGGAAGGTGAAACATTTTCGTGATGGGAAATATTTACGAATGCACTCTCTTGGAAGGTTGTAATTATTCACTTGACTCGAGGTACCTTCAAGAGAACAACACAAAGATTTCAGTGTACAAAATTAAATCTTTAAAATAAATGAAAATTTAAGCCTCAATTTATCTACAAAAAATAAACATGTTAATGATAAATGGCCTTGGATATCACTGTAGGTAAACACAGAAAGCTAAAAACAGCTATTGGAACTGAGAAGGTTTTGTTTGCTCACAGAAAGACTAATCTCATATCCATAAACTAGCTGCACAGTTTGATAAAGTAGTTGGTCCCACTTTATATTAGGTAGCCTTAACTACTATCTACTTGCATCAAAAAATTAGTACAATGTACTTATAGTGATCATATTGTATTGCAAAACACTTTTGCTACTATTGAGGTGGGATACATGTAAGATCAGAGACAGGTTTGGTGGTATAGGTAGGTTTAAGGGTGTGTTAATGTGTAAGGGATGGGTCAACAGTGTAATTATAAATATAATTACAGAAGTAATTCCATGCAGGTATTTTTTAAATATAAGTACAATGTAAAAACATGAATGTACATCATAAGTGCATTGTATTTAATGATAAATTTAGATGTAAGTACATAGTAGTTAAGGCCATCTAATATAAAATAGGACCAAGCAGTTAATTAAATAAAAGTTCAGGCTTTAAATATTACCTAGTTTTAGTTTCAGAGCAAACTCTAGATATTCATCCTCGGTTGCATCTTGGCCATTGATGTTTAGCTGCAGAGTGAAGTCCCTCACAGCCCAGATGAATTTGGGGAAGAACTTCACAAACTCTGAATCATCTACAACTTCATCAGGTGATTTGATCTTGATGTACTCTGTTAACTCAGTGACATATCTGTTTAGTGTGAGTTAAAGAACAGTTATAGATTCACTATGAGCCATGGACCATATATAAAATCAGTAATCTCAATTTAAAAGAGTTGTTATATACCAAATGTAGCTAATGGCCACAATGGAAAAAATACATCTATAACATGAATGCCATGATTACATTGACTCATTGTAATTTAAATGCATGAAAAATTTCACAGTGTAACGAGTCCACTGTAGGCAAGTTGTGATGAACCAAACGCAGTTTATTGACAAAAAATGTATCAGGTATCAACAGTAACCATAGTTCCCCAAGAAGGGAATGAGACGCTGTGTCATTGATGCTTTGAGAACACCTCTTTGTGATTACGTCTGAAACACGTGTCAACTAGTCCAATGGTAAGACGGAACGTCACAGGTGGGTGACATCACAATCAGGAAAGCATAAAAGCACATCTGGAACGACTGGCGTTAGCTTCAAATAGCTGAAGCAAGTCGATCACAGGGATGATGGAAGTATGGCAGGGAGACACAGCATCTCATTCTCTAAGGAAACTATGGTATACCTGAGACGTTCCCTTTCGAGAGAACTCGTGCTGCATTGATGACGCTTTGAGAACGATAATGCCCAAACATCATGTTTACAAGTGCCTGTCCGTATGAACACAGCACAACTGAGACATAAGCACCTGTAAAAACTGGGGCAGCACCCAGGTCCAGGTTGTAATACTTTATGAATGTGAGTGGAGAGGACCAGCCTGCCATATACCACATCCTGTAGGGATACCCCTATATAATAAGGCTTCAAAACACCACGAAGGTGTGACCAACATGTCACCACCGGGTTTCTCCCCAGGGAGACAACACGGGGACAACAAGGAACATGGTACACCACGTACAACTTCAGTGTGGAAGGGAATAATTCTCCAAAAAAATAAAGAAACAATCCTGCAGTAACTCCAGCACTGTACCAACCAGGCAGATAACCAAGTCCCACTGTCGAGATCCGCACCATGAAGTGAAAACCCTATGAGTCTATGAGTTGGGCTCCCTCAGAGGCCAAACCCACAGGTTCAATATCTCCGGGTGGTGGTGAAGGACTGTGCCTCCCTCCTGACAGGAATCTCCAGGGGAAAGCAGTCGAAGAGGGACACTAGGTCCGAGAACAATATTCAGCTCGGCCAGTATGGCGCTACTAGGAGTAGACTTATTCCATACTGGTGGATCTTCTCCACAACTCCTAGGAGCAGAGCAATCGGTGGAAATGCATTCAGATGTAACCTTGGCCATGTCTGTACCATAGCATCCAGCCTCAGGGGGGCTGGCTGTGTTAGGAAGAACCAAAGTGGACTGTGCGTCGTATCCTGAAATGTGAACAAATCCACTTCTGCTTGGCTGTAAAAACTCCCATTTACGCTTCCCCACCCAGGGTGCAGTCTCCATTCCCCAGACCTTAGCCCCTGTCTCGACAGAATGTCTGATCCTACATTCTGGTGCCCTGGAATGATTACCGCTCTCAGAGAGAGCAGTTTCCCTAGAGTTGCCAGTTTGCATAGTGGATGAGAACGCAGATCTTAATCTTGATCATATAAAGTGGGTTGACCCTTGGGGAAAACCCATTGGTCTTGAGCCACCAAGGGACTCATCTACAGCAGGCCAAAAGGTATCATGTTGGGAACAGATGTGCAGGGGGATAGACCTAGACTGAAGACTCAAGACTGACTTCTGGTGTTCTTGGAGAAGTCAGCTTGGTGCCCTTATGCCAACTGGCAGGGAACAACCCAAATGATTCCTCTATTTCCCTCTTCAGAGGACTCAAGAAGTGGACTGACTCAAGATGCACTGAGGGTGGCAGGGTTGGCAGAATGGCCTCCTGAGGGCACAGAGGAGGAATGGACATCGTATGATGAGGTGGGAACCACATTACTGTGCTTCCCTTGTCATGTGCAAGGGAAGCACATGACAAACAGGAAGCAGGTGACATTACAGTGAGATTTTACAAAATAAAAGACATGAAAACAAACACGAAACTAAATGTGACATACATATACATATCACAGGTTTTCCTGTTAATTTGACATAAAATTACTTTGAATTTATTTAAAATATATATGCACCATTTATGCATCATGCTTTTTAAGTAAATCCAATATTTTTATCAGTAAGGAATATTTCTATAGTAGCAGTCAATCACAACAATATATTTCTAAGTCCTGCTTTAGAAATTCAAATTATGATCAGAAGGATACTGCAGTTCCTCTATGGCCCTGTTGTCAATAGTTCCTCGGCTGTTCAGCACTAGAGTGCTACTCAGAAGAACGGCCAGAGAGAAGATCTTGGTGTCATGCTTTGAGTCCCCCTGAGACAGATAGGGTATGTTGATTTGACATGAGACCACAACCCATAATAGAAGACACACAATGCCTGATCTGTGATTGTGAGATTGGTGTACAATATGCATTCACACAGAAGAATCTCCATCAAATTATGGAATCAAAGTTCTGTGTGAATGTTGCAATAGATAGTTATTTTGGCAGTCACCTTGTCCACGTCTCCGAGCCCCTCAGTGTCTAGCAGCACCAGAGTGGTTCCTGCTTTAGTGGGGTGATCCACACACCACATCCAGATGCCCTTCGTCTTGGACTCGATGGTGCTGCCCAATGCAAACCCTGATAAAGCCACACACACAAACAAACACACACACACACACACACAAACAAACAGATCGACTTGCATGTTACTGCATAATGTTTTTGGATGGTATCAGCGCTGCATGTGCGGGTCTAACCTGTTTGATGTCCTGCGAGGCGATTCATCAGGTAGGACTTCCCGGTGCGGTAGAGACCCACCACGGCCACCACCACCACTGGCTGCTGGATCTGCTGCAGGATCTGTAGAGCTGACTGCTGCACACACAGCTTCCCATCTGACTCCGTGTCAATCAAGCATACTGGTTTGTCCATGATCACTGGAGAATACAGCTGTCGAACAGATACACACATTTAAAATCCTTTAAGTTACTGCAGTGTACTCGAGGTAAAAAGTTAAGATGGGTTGAGAAATATTCCAGTAGTTCTACAGTACACGATAGAGTCATTCCCCAGATCAGCAGCTTTTCTTTTTTATGTTTGGGGAAGTTTGTGAAATAAAATGTTTCTTATGTCATCGTAGCACATGCGTACACATGTGTATAGAGGAACAGAAAAAAGCCACAGAATATTCAGACTTATACACATAAACATTCCAATATAAACCACATCTTTCACCACATACTGACATCCACACTCACATAATAAACGCATTCACCACACATTACACAAGAACACTAAATGAGACTCTTAAAAATCCTGTCAGCTTTGTTTGTGTTTAGCTACCATGTCAGCCCAAAATTCAAACTCCTCTAGTCTATAAACATACTGGGTTTAGCTGATAAACAACGTCACAAGAAAATGTAACCAGTAGGGTAGTGTAATGAGAACTGGTTCCATTTTAGAACTGGTTCCAAAAAAAAATGTAAAAATAAAAAATAAAAAAAGAGATTTTTTGGCAACAGACAAATACACACAAAAAAATAACTCAAAATATGGACCTAAACTTTATCAACTTTATAATGGCCATAAACTTTATCAAAACATGTCAGGGTGTAGATATCACTCATATCCCCATACACACACACACACATTTAGATATGGCTTATGGTGACTCTGCATGTGTAAAAGCTTTTATACTGAGCCAATGATATTTTCTGTCCGCTAATCCCAACCCCACCCATAAACATAAACATCCTTAAAAACTGTGTTGTAATACCCATGGATGAAGGAAAGTCACTTACCTTTTTGCTTCACTTAACTTCAGTAGCTCAATCTGAGTTGTATACAAGTGGTAGCTTCCTGACATTCTATCTGTATATCTGAGGTCCAGCCTTTTAAGGCTCATTGGTCTACAGTAAGTTAAGGGATGTCCTATTTATGACTAAGCAAAGAGCAATGAGCAGTTTAACTCTGGTTTCACTTTCAAAATCAGCAACTGACTTTGTCCAGATATCATGAAAAGACTGGGGAAAATATGTTTATCTGTGACTCAATCAGTAGTGTGTGACACTAACAATGCAAAGGTCAAGAGTTCAATGTCCAGGAACCTCTTTTACTAAAAAAACCTTTCTACCAGAGAAATGAGTTTAAAAAGTTAAACATATGTATGAGTAAATGACTATTAGATTACTGCATGAAAAACAATAAACGTTACAAGATTACATCATTAAAACAACACATACACGTGGAAAGGGTTTAGATTCTGAAGTCTCTGAAATAGCAGACTGTTGACATGGACTGACATGCTGAGCTAAGAGATTCTTAAATCCATGGTCAATAAACCCTGCCTGTAGCAACTCATGATAGGAAAACTTTTTAATGTTCAATGGTCAAAAGAAGGTGAGGGGGTAAATGTCTCATGCTCTGTCAGATTTTTTCCTCTAGAACAAGCTATAAGTGAAATTTCTGTGCTTTTAACAGTGTTGCCATATTAGAAAAATCACACATTGCTGTTTATGATGTTATTGTCCTGAAAATTCCATTCAGTGAAGGTGGCACAACTCTCCTATTCTTATGTTGTTGTTGTTCATGAAGAAATAAAATTAATGCTAATGTAAGTGATTTTGGGGAGCAGTCCAGCTGAGTGTGTGGATGTTTGAGCTGTTTTAACTGAAAGCAACTTGCACTGACAGATCTTAAAATATGCCAGTGTTTTGTTTCAACATGCACACCAGTTGTTATGTCTGCATCAATTCTTCATTCTTCAAAATCTTCATTTATTACTTGGCATTGTCCATCCCAAACATGCAGCCTGGCGCGCCCTCCAGTGGCAACAGGTAAGAATGAATTAACCCAAAAACATCACAGTTTCTCCCCTCTTAATCAAATTCTCATGTACCCCAACTTATAGAAACACAGGGAATTTAATGACTTGATCTCTTAATAATGTTACTGAACACTATTAGTTGGTGACACTCCAAATGAATGCAAACTCAGTTATGAGGTATACAACACAGATCTAACACATTCCTATATATTCATATAGGGAATTTTAATTGCTTGGCAGCCCATTAATCAAAATTTTAAATCGCATTAATTACATAATGTGGCAATTAATTCCTAAAGTTCCTAAAGGTAATTTAGGGAGGAGCGAGCCCATCTAATCTTCCAATCAATAGCCAGAGAATATAAGCAGCTGCTTACCAATCTTCTGTCTCAGCTGTTACAGTGCCATACCAAACAATGTCCGACACCCCGGAAATCCAGCTTTTCCCATCAGACGATGAACTCTCCTTTCTTCCCGAGACACCAAGTCACATCTTGCGTAAGACTGGATCTTACAAATCCAAACACACAGTGCAAAATCCAGCACTCATACCAACCGTGCTTCAGAAGACAACTCTATCCTCCACCCTCAAGATCACCGGTTTTAACTGCGCCTGGTCCGTCTTCTTCACAGCCTTCATCTTTACATTCTACTGCTGCTAATCTGCTGATTCCACCCATGACAAAATGGTCCATCAACGGCCTACGTCAAGTCCTCTCCAGCTCTGGAATCCATTTCTCCCGCAGATCATCTAAAGCTCAACTCTACGGCCTCTTCACTAACAACAGTTCCAGCATTCCAACAAATACATCTCATAAAAGCAAGCCCTCATCAACTTCTGTTTCCCTCCCACATGCGCCAGTATGCCTTTGTAGACAGTTATCCAACCTACTCAGAGAGCGGATCCTAGGGCAAGACTGCCTTCGCTTGGAGTCAAAACCAATCGAGATCCCCCAACCCATCCAGTAATAGCCCAAGCTCCAAAATCTACTTCATGTTTCCCTCCCACATGCGCCAGTATGCCTTTGTAGACAGTTATCCAACCTACTCAGAGAGCGGATCCTAGGGCAAGACTGCCTTCGCTTGGAGTCAAAACCAATCGAGATCCCCCAACCCATCCAGTAATAGCCCAAGCTCCAAAATCTACTTCATACGTCCCTCACGCAAGCAGTCACCATAACCAGATTTTCATTTTAGTTTCAGGAATTGGCCTCACTGTTCCAATACTTTTGGAGGGGAGTGTATTTATTTTTACAGGAACAGGACAGGAAAAATGTCAGCGGCAGTGAGCAGTCCATAACAGTTGGTGGCGGTAATGCACCAAGTTGGTATGCCAATGCCAAACACCAATAATTAAAGAGAAGAAGAAGGCTTGAGAAAGACGGTGTGAAAATGCCATACGCCAGCTGCAAGACATAATCAAATACCATTCTGACTCTTTCCGGGCCTTCAGCGTCACACATGCAAAGCAGCCCGCTCAAGGCAACGGCGGTTTCTTAGTTTATGAAGCGTAAGGTGCCGGTGAAGGTGAAGTTGAGATTCACAGACGTGACGGCTCATATGTGCAGCCAAAATCTAAGATAGTTCGCTATTGTTGATATCTGGGACACGAATCCAGACACTTCTTAAAATGTTTGCTTTTCTCAGCCATGATTTACCCTTTTAGCGTGATCGCGCTTCAAACAGACAGTCCCTGAAGACGAAAAGAGAATAGAGTTTTATTTTTTTCCATGAACATACAAAGTTTTACTTGGAAAACAGTGGCTCAGGGGTCCCGTGGTCATTAAAAAGGACTTACTGAGAGAGAATACTTGGCAAGAACACAATAAGATCACAAAATGTTCATATACATAGCATGAAGAAGGAGCAAAATTGAGTCTGGCGTGAAAGAGCGAGTGAGAGTGAGCAAGTATTCTGAACTGGCAGTGGAGGCATGCTTTAATGCCAAGGTTTACCCTGTGGAGGTTGGGTGCCGGGGCTGTAGGGGGTGGCAGGGAGTCATCCCTGATATGCCACTGCCACCGATGGGAGATGTACCGGTATAGGGCGAAACATCGGTGAATGACGGCTACCAGCTGACGACACTACAGCTAACCTAATGGCACCAAAGGATGTGCGTCACATGGAAACGCCATGCAGATATAACATCTCACCTGTGTTATAAATTATGCCAGCCAGCACTGTTTTTGGGACTTTGTTACACACCTCACATGGGATGTTATTTTATTTTATCTTCTTTTTTTGCCTTTGTTGTCATTCGCACTGGGAATAAACGGAGAAGAATACCTTCACATTCTAATGAACTTGTTTTCAGTTGTTCTTACCGATTCCCACAAGGCTTTCCAGTGGACTTGATTAAAAGTTTTTATAAAAGGTTCTGGTCTCTATGACAGATTTGTTGTTTTTTGTGCGTGTCCCTTACAATCCTACAACCGAATTAATAAAGTAGGTCACATCGTTTTTCGTCATTGGATATCATTCGTCATTGGATATCATTAAGACCATTCATATTACTTCAAAAATAGTTTTTTGTGTGTGTGTGTTTTGTTTATGGCTCATTATTGGCTATACAGGTTCTCACTTTGGATCTGTGCTTTACCTGTAAGATTGTCTGAATGTGGTCAGTACTTTTGACAAAACTAGTGGGAACATTTTTGCAAAGCGAAAAATGTCAAATGTCCACTAGGTGGCGCTAAAAGCGTGTTCAGTTTTTTTCTGAAACAGATAAACGTAAATATGGTACTTTTTATATCATGCTGGTTTTGTATGCATCACTACAGTTCTGATTTGAATTGTCCAATGAGCATTAAAAGTCTAATGCTCCATTACATTTTAAAATAATGCACCGTCTACACTACACCTAATCCTCCCCAAAAAGAGTTAGTTCACCCAAAAAAAAAAAAAAAAAAAANAAAAAAATATATATATATAGTATAGTTTTCTTGTTTCAGGTCTCCTACGCAGATGATGAAGTTGCAGAGACAACCAGTACCCTGACTTTACCATTCCTGCTGTAATTCTTTCATGTTGCACAGTCCACTTTGACAGTTGTTTCAAGAAGAGGTTGAAAGTCATGCATTGTTACTATTCATTTGTATCCTGCTGATACACGATGATAATTTTATATAAATTATATAATTGCTTGGCCATGATAAATTATATTGTACCTGTTACATGTGAAGATCATCAACTGGCAATCTCCAGTATGAAGGAGCACAACATTCAGTACAGAGAAATATATGTCTCTTCCATAGTTGTGAGATTGGCTGACATTGGCAGAACATAAGTAATTTAATATTGGAAATATTAAGACATTCATTCATAAAGTATAAAAGCATAAAAAACTAAATGAATCAAGATGTTTGTGACTGATATCCTGATGTCAGTGTTTAATCCTGAAAAATGCAGAGAAACAATAAGTGTGTACTAATTTAACACTGCATAATGTTGCACAAATGCCAAGCACATATATCATCACTAAACAATGAGTGCTCATAAAATTTGGTCTATTTAATATTTAAACAATATGCAAGCTGATCTCGCTGAGGCCAGTGCTAAGTGGGAGCTAGGGTGGACACTGGCCACAGAGGATTGTTTTGCAATCTATCCGAGGGGCTCTGTACCCGCAGCTAAAATACAACAAAACAAGCATCATTTCCTCTTCATTTTGGACAAAATGGGACATCTGACTACAACAGCAGTTGCTTATATCTATAAATAGTTAACTAAGTAACTTTTTTTACCTTCATAAATAGTTTCTAAGTCCTTACGATGATTAATTGACTTGTAGTGGTGTGTTTGAGGCGAGCACTAACCACCTCTGGCACGTCTACGCCAAAAAACAGCACTTGCAAGTTGAGCTGCGCCGACCCGACACAATCTCGCCTCATGTTCAAGTTCACGCGAGAGTGACAAAATGCTTTACGGTAATTCAAAAACAATGTATATATTATGACTTTATAAGACAATTTCGAAAATTACCCACCTCCATCGAGATTTCTTGTACTGTATTTGCAAAACTACTGCGCTGGTGAGCGTTGTAGTCCAGAGCTGCGCTTGGAGTATTTACGACAGTGTGATTCCCTGAAGGAACCTGTAGGGGGAGCTTCGCAAATCTTACTGAGTTCCGCTTTAATAAACTATAGCTTCAACTGATCTCTAACTTCGTTTTCTTCAGTAAACACAGATGAACCGAACAAACTGTACATATCTTTCTACACGACTCTGGTCGACAGCTGATGGTGTAACACCCAGGTAGGCACGCCCTCACGTGATAATGATTGGTCAATTAATAAACTTCAATCTGATTGGCTGCAGAGTACGAATGATCCAGATGCAGTGGCAGGGGAGTCTCAGAAATACACACACAAATCCAAGTTGATTCACACGCGAATGTGAGGATAAACTCGTAAGTTTCAAACATTCAAAACTTTTGTGCACAGTTGTATATCTATGAATTGTGTTTTGCATTTGTGAATTGTATTTTATGAATATATAATTTTGCGAATTCTAAAGTCACCAAAATACATTTAAAGTTTATGCTGAGTGAATTCTGCATTTTAAAACTTAATGTTATGAAGCGACAAGAACAATTTTTGTGCGCTAAAACAAAACAAAATAACGACTTTATTCAACAATATATTTTTTTCCTGTGTCATTCTCCAATGCTGTTTATGTTAAGCATTTCCAGGTTCTACATAAGAATGCAGGCTCAGTATTGGCTGACGCTGATCACATGAGCAGCACAATGCATGCGTGTGATGCCGACGCAGGAGCCGGCCAATAATGAGTCGGCGTTCTGACGTACAACCTGGAAGTTTCTTCCTTGTTCTGATTCACAGTCTTTGCTTTCTCAATACCAAATACGGCATTTTATTTATATAAAATATTTATTGAACAGCAATATTTAAATTAACAACAAAAGCCATTATAAAAGACAACAGGAAATAAACACAAGCAAACAATTCAGTTCAAACATGCAAAAGCAATGCTCAAGTACAGGATTTAAGTTAAATATACTCTAAATATAAAGTTATGAAACTTAATTTTACCCTTAACCAAAATCGATTTGCTCTGGAACAGTAGATTAATAAGACCAAAGATTGCCTGTTTAATATATCTAAAATGAATTATGAAGCTGTTCTCTGCGGGTACATGAGCACTGAACGGCCGCTGACGGCTTGGAGCTCACATCTGAGAAAGTGTCCAGACAAGTTGTAAAATATGTGCTATGTTTATATATGTTTTACGTCCTTGTGCTCTGTGTATTTGTTTTTCCCTCTCTCTTTCACTTTCTTAGGCACCGCTCATTGGTTCAGCCACCTGTCACTCATCATCTGCTGACGTCGTCCGTCCATCCTTTCACCAATCGCAAAAGACCACCGCTAATAAAAGAGCACGCCAGACCACCCACAAGCCCCATTGTTTTTGATTGTTTCCTTACAGTTATTTTGCTGCCATCTGCTTGAATCTTTGTATCCCCTTTTGTTTCATGTTGCTTGCTTTGTGTGTACGTCTGCCTTCGTTCGATATATTCGTTTCTTTTCCCTTTTATGCATCATCTGTCAGAGATATAATAACGTCACGTGACATACATCGCAACATGTAGGAGCTGTCTTTGTATAGTACATTAGGTCAGGGGCGAGTGCCACCCCATGTACTTTTAGATTTTGGCTAGGCAGCGTAGGTTAGTTAGGGCGTCTCGGACGCTGAAGACTTTTCTTTTCCACATTTTTCTTTGGTAGTTAGTCTTAGGGGATATTTATAAGTTGGACTGCTTTGGTTTTGTTATTTTATTTTCTTTGGCGCCGCCCTCGTCCCTTCTTCCCCTCCTCCCTGTATCTTGTACGTCTGTTCCTGTAAATATTATATATATTTTCCACTATTCTTGTCTGTTTACGCTTACCATCATACCTTTATAACGTTACCTTGTATTCACACTTAATGAATAATTGCATTGTTCTTTCGGCTTCGTGGTTCTTTGTCCCACATTGTTTTTATGTGTTTCTTTTTAATGTCTATTTTTAATGTTATGCCCCTGTACCCCTAGACCTTTTCAGGGGTCATAACAATTCGAGCACAAAAAAAAAATCCAGGTGGGACTGATAAATGTAATATCATGAATGTTTCAAAGCAAACATTGTTAGGGAAATATTCATGAAAATGCCACAATGTCTCTTTATTGTCTTATTTATTTCTGTAGGATGAAGAGATACAGATCAAGGATCAGTAACAAGATACACTTAAAAAGGTATTATTTAACATTCTAGATTTACTACTTTAACAAAACACTTTTGAGTCACACGTGATATTCATGGGTCCTGTCTGTCTCAGTGCTGAAACTCTTTATACAAACTTACATGTATAGACAGATCAGAACTTATGAGTATAGTGTATTATACTGACTTTATACAGTAATCTACTGAAAATTTCAAACACACATTAGTCCTTATTAATACAGGTACATATGTTAATTATTTTTCATGATTTTCATCTTAAATTATACGCTGAAGGTTCATAATTATTGGAATCACATTTTTCAAAGCTCCTGTTATGTTAAGGGAAACAGCAGGAAACCACTGAAAGTGCTGTGGTTATTCACGTTATCATATATCCTCCTGCCAGCCTTAAGTCTCACATAGACAACATCTCCAACCTCCAGGATCAACACAACTCCATTTGAGGAGTTTAACGCACCCTGAGGCTGTTCATCATATGCTGAAACCACAATCTCTCCATTCTTAATAATGGATACAGTTGCTGGAGTTCCGGCAACACCATATACAGAGATTCTGAACATGTACGCTCCTTTCAGTGGGGCTGTGAAAATACCTGAATCAAATAACAAGAGATACAGAATCAGCTGTTTCCTGTATGATTTCTCAATTACCAACCACACTCATTTGATTCTCTTATCCACATTACACAACTGCAGAGAGGTCTGAATGGAGCAGAAGGGTTTCATTACTATAAACTGAGTTTTATGACTCCATTTCATTGATAATTACCTGTAATTGGGTTGTAGGCTTTCCCTATGTTTGTGAAGACGTTCTTGTAGGTTAGTGTGAAGTGAGTGGTAAAAGGACCAATATATTCATCGCCAGATTCCACCAGTGATGCTGAAAAAGCTATTTCTCTGTCTGTTATTGAAAAACATAAGCAATATTGTGATATATTACTGTATTACACTGAGAACGAATACACTGAATTTAACATCATTCAAGCACACTTTCACCTCTATTTTCCTTTCTCAAGTCCTCCACTTGACTTGAAAGATTTGAAATTTCTGTGAAGGAATAAAGATTCTGTTAAATGACATTCACACTGATTATTGTAATAGAAAAGAACAATTTACACAGTATACACTCAACTTTACACTAACATTTACACTATACAATGTACTGCATTGGTGTTTTACTTTGAGGATCATTGATAAAAGAGTGAATGTTTGGTGAGGTACCTTCATTTTTCTTCTTCATCTCATCCCTCAGTTGCATCTCTAAAGCTCTGATGTTTTCTTTCTGCTCTGTAACGATGGCGGTCAGTTCTCTGATGTTTCCTTTCTGCTCTGTAACGGTGGCGGTCAGTTCTCTGATGTTTCCTTTCTGCTCTGTAACGGTGGCGGTCAGTTCTGTAAGTACTGAACTAAATTTAAACTTCCATAACTTTTTCATACTTTTTTGAAGTGCTTTCACTTGAGCAATAACTGTTGAGTATCTTCTTTAAAACAAACTTGTGTCTATATTTCAAAGCATTCTTGAAGAGCTGAAGAAATATAGATTCACTTTCTTAATCTTTGTCAAACTAGTAGATTAGACAGCTGACATCACAGTATGAGCAATATGGTGTTATAAATATGTAAATGATTGCATTTCATTTTATTCTGGGACTACCCTGTCATGTATGTTGTGTCCATCACGTTACCTTTGTTTTCTGTTTTTAGTCGCTCCATTTCAGTCTCCAGAGATTTCATTTTTGTTTCCATGCTCTTTATTTTCCCCAGTTCTTCAAGGATGTTTATGTTTGGTGAAAGTACGTCATCTGCCGATATAGCCCACACATTGAGCATTAAAACTGTTATAAAAATCAACATGGTTGTGCTCTCAGTTTCTAGTGATGTACTGAATCATCTGAATTAATGTTCTCTAAGTTTTAAAGACAACTTGCGTAATTGTTTAAACTATCCAATAGACTTTAGACTGCAAATATGTTTTGGGTTACGACTGTAACCTTTGTTCCCTCAGGAGGGAATGAGATGTGTCGAATGAGGACACTATGGGGAATGCCTCTGCGCGACTGCATCTGAAGCACGTATGCAAATAGTCCAATTCTGATTGGTTCCGCAACACCGTGTGACATGTGACCGCGCATCACAGAAGCCACATAGGGAAGCTTGTACATATTAAAGCAAGGTCCTCACAGGCATTCATGAAGTATGACAGGGACTCTCATCTTGTTTCCTTCTCAGTGAACAAATGTTACAGTAATAACCTGAGATGTTCCCTTTCGAGAGAACTTGTGCTGCATCAAATGACGACACTGTGTGGAAGGAGATGCCCACTGCATTATACTGACCAATTTCTGTCCTTGTGTGAAACTGTACAGGCACAACTCAGGACGAGAGCACTTGAGCACCAGGTGTAGAAGGAAGGTCCAAACTGTAAAACCTTATAAAGGTGTTTAGGGAGGCCCATCCCATCCCACAGCATCAAATACTTTCCGAAGGGAGACCCCTGACAATAAGGCTTTAGAAGTTGACATACTTCTTGTGAATTGAGCCCTTACCAATAGAGGTGAAGACAGACGCTCACCTCATAAGATGTAGAAATTACCTCCACAATCCACTGTCTGATTGATTGTTTAGAGGCCGGGTATCCCTTCTTGGATGATTCAAAGTACACCAGTAGCTGATCAGTCTTCCTCCACTGAGAAGCCATCCTTTACGAAAAATAAGTATACTTTTTTTTCCTTTCGAAAGGGAACTCTACTCTGCATTTGAAATGCTTTGGGGAACGTCACACTTGAACCGATGTCTGAAAGCCAAGTATCAAATATCTCCAATTCTATTGGCCGGCGACAGCCTATGACATCATCATACCGCGACCCGGACGTATATAAGGAGCGCCTAGAGAAACAGTCAGCATCTTTTCGTCTTTCGGGACTGTTTTGTCTGATCGCGATTTCATCAAATCCGGTAAGGGAATCTTATATTATGTCTTACAAACGTTTCAGAGAGTGTGTTCATCCGTGTCCCAGGTAGTGATGGCGAAATGAAGCTTTGCGAAGCACCGAGGCTTTCCCCTCAAGTGTATCGTAAAAAGGTTCATTACTCGAAGCTTTTCAACACAGTGCACACTAACGACATCTTGTGGTCAAAAGGTGGAAAAATGGCCTTTGCGTCCCAGACGACCCAGCTATTTTTGGACTCCGTCATGTAATAAATCAGTTTGTGCTATGAAAAGCGTATAAAACAATGTAAATTATTATTATACATAAAGTCTTTCACATGTAATTTCACTTACACAATTTGAAGAAATTAGTCTGAATACAATTTGGGGGAGAAATAGGCAAGCTATGGGATATATTATCAAAATAAATGATTGTCATAGAATGAAGTATGAACCGGGAATACATACAAACTGAACACATGTAAATATTTATTCGTATTATGGCATATTCTTTTGCTAAAAAGCAAATGACACTTCACATCTGCGCAAGGGTTCACGGTATGTGAATCAGAATACGAAGCAGTCACGTGGTTGTGTGCGAAAACGAAGCTTCGGACGTCACTGATCACGTGGTTATGGCAAAACGAATCAAGCTCCGATACAATGCTTCATTGTGAGATGTTTCGTTTTTTTGATACAAGCTTCGAAGCCTCGGTGTCAAACGTCACATCACTAGTCCCAGGTTTTTGACACTTGATATACACATTCTGGGTGTTTTCTGTCTGGGAGAGGAGTGCGCATAGACAGTGCTTGAGGACGCTGTCTGTGTGTTTTTCTGTTATTTACTGTGAGCGTCTCCCTATTGGGACGCTCCGTTCTCGTTTGGCACTCTTCTCGAGGTAAGAGGTGTCCGCATCTGTGCCTGACGGTTCTGGCCCTGTTTGTGCTGAGGCAAAACGGCGGCTGCAATCATGGGGCTTGCAGGTGAGCTCATTGGTAAGTTTGAGAGAGGTGTATTCTCTCTCAGCTCCCCCTGAGGCTGACGAGGATGAGTTGTTGGATGACGATGACGATGTCCGTTTTTTGACGTCATTGCGTCCGGCAGCGAGCGCTCTTCTGGCTGCTGTATATGCGGAGCTGCTGGTGTTTGTGGGAAGCGCATCTGGCAGGCTGCAGCTGCCTTGGGGGCGCGTTAAGAAAGGGACCGCAAGCAGACGGCTCGACGAGTGGGTCCTTTCTGTCCATAGCCTTCCATTCCTTCCTGATCTCCATGTTTGAGATCGGGAGGGCATGGAAAAACTATAGCCGTTCAGATCTGAATCTGGGCCCAGACAGATGGGAGGTGGAAGAAGCGAAATTGAGATGGGTGATCGATTATAAACACCAGCGGCGTTCGTGATCGATCCCCCAGCTGCAAGGGCAATTTACATCTGCCCTCTCCTCTTCTTCTTCCGCCTCCTATACAGGTCCTTCTCAAAAAATTAGCATATTGTGATAAAGTTCATTATTTTCCATAATGTAATGATAAAAATGAAACTTTCACATATTTTAGATTCATTGCACACCAACTGAAATATTTCAGGTCTTTTATTGTTTTAATACTGATGATTTTGGCATACAGCTCATGAAAACCCAAAATTCCTATCTCAAAAAATTAGCATATCATGAAAAGGTTCTCTAAACGAGCTATTAACCTAATCATCTGAATCAACTAATTAACTAATTAACTCTAAACACCTGCAAAAGATTCCTGAGGCTTTTAAAAACTCCCAGCCTGGTTCATTACTCAAAACCGCAATCATGGGTAAGACTGCCGACCTGACTGCTGTCCAGAAGGCCATCATTGACACCCTCAAGCGAGAGGGTAAGACACAGAAAGAAATTTCTGAACGAATAGGCTGTTCCCAGAGTGCTGTATCAAGGCACCTCAGTGGGAAGTCTGTGGGAAGGAAAAAGTGTGGCAAAAAACGCTGCACAACGAGAAGAGGTGACCGGACCCTGAGGAAGATTGTGGAGAAGGACCGATTCCAGACCTTGGGGGACCTGCGGAAGCAGTGGACTGAGTCTGGAGTAGAAACATCCAGAGCCACCGTGCACAGGCGTGTGCAGGAAATGGGCTACAGGTGCCGCATTCCCCAGGTCAAGCCACTTTTGAACCAGAAACAGCGGCAGAAGCGCCTGACCTGGGCTACAGAGAAGCAGCACTGGACTGTTGCTCAGTGGTCCAAAGTCATTCGGAAATCAAGGTGCCAGAGTCTGGAGGAAGACTGGGGAGAAGGAAATGCCAAAATGCCTGAAGTCCAGTGTCAAGTTCCCACAGTCAGTGATGGTCTGGGGTGCCATGTCAGCTGCTGGTGTTGGTCCACTGTGTTTTATCAAGGGCAGGGTCAATGCAGCTAGCTATCAGGAGATTTTGGAGCACTTCATGCTTCCATCTGCTGAAAAGCTTTATGGAGATGAAGATTTCGTTTTTCAGCACGACCTGGCACCTGCTCACAGTGCCAAAACCACTGGTAAATGGTTTACTGACCATGGTATTACTGTGCTCAATTGGCCTGCCAACTCTCCTGACCTGAACCCCATAGAGAATCTGTGGGATATTGTGAAGAGAAAGTTGAGAGACGCAAGACCCAACACTCTGGATGAGCTTAAGGCCGCTATCGAAGCATCCTGGGCCTCCATAACACCTCAGCAGTGCCACAGGCTGATTGCCTCCATGCCACGCCGCATTGAAGCAGTCATTTCTGTCTGGTCAATCTTGAGCTGAGGCTCAGAGACAGAGCCAGAGGTCCAGTATGGCCGCTCGGGCGCCTCCTCCTCCTCGGAGCAAGTCGCAGAGACAGCGGGACTCGAGATGGAAGAAGCAGGTTTTAAGGGAGGTGATCGATCGCAGACGGCAGCAGTGTCGGTAATCGATTCCCTCTCTTTGCGAGGGAGACTTTACACCTGCCCTCGCCCCTTCTTCCTCTGCCTCCTGGGTTTGGATTCGTTTAACATACTCAGGGGCTTCTTTAACAGTCAGGTTGACAGCTCTAAAATACTTACAGTATAAATAATTTGTTATTTTCCTGGTTGTTACCCCTTTATTCCCCAGACTTTATGTATTGTTCCCAACATGTTCTCCAACCAATACGACCATATAGCTCGTTTGTCACTTCTATGAAATACGACCCATAGGAGCGTTTACTAAAGTTGCGCCCCTATCGACAACAGGACACTTTCATTTTAATGCATTATTCTCTTTTATCTGCGACTTATTTCGGGTTTCGCGTAGCTCAATTGGCAGAGCATTGAAATAACAATATGCAATCATGTGATCATGCGATTGTGGGTTCGATCCCAGGGCACACGTGCTCATAAAGTGTATATGCACTATAAATCACTAAGGTTAGGTTAAGGGGTGGGGTGGGTGTAGTCGTTAATAAAAAAAATTGTTTTGCTAAATGGAAATAGGAGAAATGGTGTAAAAAGTCCACATTTTGCATTTAAATGAACACGCATTTTGATTGGTAATGACAGTCATACGTCATACGAGGAATTACAATAAAACAGATTCAAATCTTTGAATCTCTTCAGAATCTTTGTTCAGGCTGCCTCACAGCATTCCTCTTTGATTGGCCAGTAGCCATTGGGGGAGTGTCTTTTGTCTCTCTTGGTGTGAACCACATAAGTATTCATGGCCATCAACACTCCCACACATACAGGATTGGCGACACAAAAACTGACTTACAAAATTAAAACCATTATATTGTTTGTGTTAAAGTGTTTAGAATAATTTTTACATAGTTGTATAGTAAGCCTACAAGCTTAACTACAAAAGACTTGTGAACAAATATTCAGTATGTGTTTTATGGCTTTATTGCAAGGACATTTTCCCCCAAAACGTACTAACCACGCATAATCTTTATTTTCAAAAACATGTACATCTATTTTACATATTATTGCAGCAGAGTTTGTGCAGAATACAGCAAAATGACATGTTGGCCAATAGTATGGAATAAGTAGCTGAAATAAGCACAAATGTTAGGGCATGTCAAAACATGTCAAGGGCACCAGAATCACTCATGTGACACTCTCACAAATCAGAAAAATTTCCAGTTAATGTTTTGATGATTATTTATTTGTTTATATTTTAGGTAAACTATTTGTAAGTAAACCATTTTCTGTGGGAGCTGGGGATTTGTTACATTGAATGGGAATGTGTTATGGGAGGAAGGACTCTTATTGTAAAAGGCCTTTGGGTAAGGAGGTCAAGGGGCGGGGATTTGGAGGGAAGCTGTGGCTCATGGGGTGGCATGCTAGGAAGACAGGCCAACAAAGGTGCGGGGAATGGCAGGCTCTCACCTGTGCAAGTGCAATGGACTAAGTTTGATCTGGCACACTGACTGAAGGATTACCTGTTGGTTTCTGAGGCCTGTTACCAGTGGATTATCACGTTTTCTCCTTCTGGGATCATTTGAGGATTATTTTTTTCCTTTTCAGTGGCATTGCCTTAGGAATCTAGAAATCCCTGAGAAGTTACTGTTTTTTTTTTTTTTTTTTACTTTTTCTCTCTTACACCTTTTTTCCTCTTTTTTTTTTCCTGGGATTATCATGTTTTTTGGACTGCTTTTTTGTTTTGGACTCTGATTGCTGGTATTTGGTTCTGTGGGTCTTTATGTCTCATTCAAGGCAACTTTTGATTCATGGACTCGATTCATTTTATTCTTTGAGTTATGAGGGTTGTATGTGTTTTGAATGATATTTGTTAATACATGCATTGATCAATGAGAGTCTTATGCTTTGTTCATGCTTTATTAAACTGAGAACGTTAAGGTATACAAACCAATACTACCCTAAAAGTACACAGTGATAACAATGAGACTTAGAGAAAGAAAAGTTTAATATGTTGCACTCTGACCCCTGGGGGTTAAACATTCAGCATGCAAAACACAACAATGGAACAATGTAAAAAAAATGTCATGTGAATTTACATTAACATACTGGCAACTTTGTTTATTTACTGTTAATTTTACAATTATTTACTGTAATCTACATTATAGTATGCTTCTGTAAAAATGCCATGCACTCAATTAAAAGTCAACTAATTTCATTTGCAGAAATTGACTGCCTTAAATAGGCTGACTGCCATTTAAATTCATAAATTAATATTTATAACTATATGAGCATATTATTGACTTGAACATATTTAATTTGAGTCCACTAAAACATAAAAATAATCAAATTAAACAAAAGCATTAAAACTAGAAACATCAGGTCAGCTAATAACAGCAGATGTGCAATTAAAATGAGCTAGAGATTGTCACTGCATCAGCAAATGCACAGTTACTGCCGTTAAATAAAGCAACATGCAGCATATCATCAGTGTTTCTCAGCTCATCATTGACTGAAGCATAGGCTCAATTCTTCAGCACAATGACCTACAAAACTCAGACAACAGAAACCCTTTAAATCCCAACAGAACATTAAACATCTTGTGAAAAAACATAAAATACCACTTCAATTTAACATTTACTCTACTGATTAATTATTGAGTTCTTCACTAATACTTCAGTAAATTAACTTGTTTCATTTAATCAATTTGACTGTTAGGTTTTACAGAACATTACTGTTTTTTTCATGATTTTACAACATTCATTATTTTGTTAACAGCAGGTGTTCATCAGTATCTGAATTCACTCATTTGTTTTATTCACTCTGTCAAGTGGACTATATTAGTGAACTAATGTAGGGAATAGGGAATGAAGGGTATAGGGTGTGATTTGGACCACAGCCTCACGCTGGTTTCACACTGCAAGCGTAAGCAGCGCATTATTTTTTCGGCGTGCATGTTAACCAATGGATGCATTCACACAGGCAGCAGGAGCGTCGTGTAAGCAGCAGTGAAGCGGGGGTTTCGGCGCCGAGTCTATTTTTGCTGCGCTGCTGACGCTCAATTAAAGTGAAAGCACACTTTTGATGGACAAAACAAATATAATTTCACACAAAAAGTGTTCAAAATGCACCGAATAAGCATGTCTAATGTGTTTTAACAAGAATTTGAGTATGACAGAAAAGAAAATTAAGAAGATTTACCCATTTAAACTTGTTTTAAATTATTCAGTTTGGGTTAAAGTATGGTGTATTATAAAAAACTAAAGTAAACTAGACAGAAAATATGATAAACATTCTTTTAGTTATTACACAGAGAGATGTATAGGCAGCAGCAAACCCAAATCAAACCCGAGTTTACTGTATTGTAAACATGTGCACGCGGCAGATGATGTAAAACACAAAGCTTACCTCATTCGTGTGCAGCAATGGATAACACAAGGCTTTTATTGATTATGTTTATATGCGCATGTTGTACACCTCCCCATGTTAACAAACTTTCAAGACTATCAAGTTTATAAATGTCCAACTTATAAAAACAAATTATAACTGTCTTTGTAAAGAAATGCTCACTTTATATGTAGCTTGGAGCCGCTGCTGTGATGCTGTACAAACGCTTCCAGTGTGAATACTCGCGCGTCGATGTAGTTTCGCTCACGCGCCGCTTAAGCTTGCAGTGTGAAACGGGCGTCAGAGTGTCGACTTTGAGCGCTGTTAATTCACAGTATATTGCAGTAAGCTACTTTCTCAAAAATGACAAATATTGCTCAGAATGCATTGTTTTCCACAGAATATTGCTGTTTTAATGGAAAACAGTAGACTATTGTTTACAGTATTTTTTTTACAGTGAAGCTGTAGTAAGTCAAGAGTAAATCTAAAGTAAATGATTAAGTACTCTACAGTTCTTTAGTTACTAGATCTCTTGTGCAAGTAAACTATTCTAACTATGCATTTGTCAGTACAACATACTATTCCTATTTCACTTCATGTAGTTTTTTTTTAAGCCAACTAATTCGATTTTACGGTAGATTAACATAGGACAGTGCTGTATTTCCAGCAGCTACTGCTCCTGCAATTAAAGCTTCATACAGTGTCGCTCCACTAACAACAGAGACCAGTACTGCACCTCCTCCAGCTACTGCTGCCACGACGATTAAACCTGGACTCACTGCTCCTGCAGCAACTGCTGCTCCTGCACACACTGCCACACCTGTTCCCACTAAAGCCACACCTTTAACATTATTCAGGAACCACATTTTTTTATCCTCTCTCTTCTTGTTTTCTTGTTGAACTCTATCTTGCATTCTCACAACTTTTTTCATTTCATGATGTTTCAGATAATCTGTTGTGAATAATTTAGGCGCTTTTTTTATTTCCTGGAATAATTTATTTTTATGTTTCAATTGCTCTTTTTCTCTGTAATTTTCTTCCTCTTGTTTTTTCTTTTCTTTTCTGCTTTTTATTTGATACTTAAAGTAAATCTCATTGTAATGCTGGTCATCATTCTGTATGATTTTATCAATCTTGTCTAGAAGATTTGTGATGTTATTTGGATCAGTCACAGTTTTACTGTTGAACAAATGGTATTTATTCATGCAGTATTCTTCTAGATCCCGATATTTTCTACTAACTTTAAAGGTCACCCATTCTCTTTTTGACATTTTTTCTCCTCCAGTAAACAGCGGCATGGTGAACTCCAAAGCTTGTGCCCCAAAGTTCTCCTGAATTTCCTCCACAATGTTCCTCTTGTCCTGCTCAAAGTTCTCCAGGTTGATGACGAGCAGGAACATGTGAGGACCAGGATCAGAGAGATCCAGACTCTTCATCATCTGCTTCTTCATCTCTTCATCAGTCAGCTGAGTGTTGAAGAATCCTGGAGTGTCGATGATGGAGATGTTTCTGTCTTCTACTCTTCCTCCCTGTATCTCACTCTCTGTGGTTCCACTCACTTTAAATGCCTCTCGACCCAGTATTGCATTTCCTATGGAACTCTTTCCAGCTCCAGAAACTCCCAGCAGCACAATCCTCAGATCCTGTGAATCACCTGTCAAACAATTCAAGTCATTAACCTAAGCTCTTGATGATTTACAGTTGCTTCTATGATTCTAACATGCCTGCTTTTCATCCCTAGCTATTTCACCTTTCACTTGTTCACTCATGCTTTTTGTCAACATGTTTCGCCACTGAGCAAAGTTGTCCAAAAGATGTCTTTTCAACATCTTTGTCACAATGTTGAAAATATATCCATTGAGAAACCAGAATGAAAGTTCTCTCTGAATGAAGTCCATTCTGATAGTTCTCAGAAAATGAACTGTAACTAATCACACAAAAATGAGACATATGCCTAAAGAAACATTAAAATATCAGGTTTTAAATACTGCGAAACAAATATTCTCTGTTTACGTAATCTGTAATAAAAGTGAGAAATGTCAGACGTTCGCGAGTCAGCTCATTACTGACGCACAGAGCTTTCAAACGCAAATTCTGAGGCGATACATGCAACAGAGTGAACGCCCGCAGCGCATCAGCTCCGAAAAACACATCAAGATTAGTCAGCTTCATGCACTTTTCATCATTTTTTAAGGAATAATTCTAAAAGGGTATTCCATAATATAACAAATAAGATACATAAAATGTCATATCAATATGAATGTTTAGACAATATCTCTTTTGGCCTGTTTTGGACAGATTATGAAGGGTTTACTGTAAAATAGCCTATATAGTGCCACAACAGTGAAGATTTTGTTCGCAATGAATGGTGAAAGCTTTGCATCGCAGAAATAAATTATATTTTAAAGTATATAAAATAGAAAGCCAATATTTCACAGTATTGCTGTTTTTTTCTGTAATTTTGATCAAATAAATGTTCTTTTGTCACATCTCCCTTTGTTAAGTTTCCTGCCTTTAGTTTGTTGTCTTGGTTACAGATCAATTAGTGCCCTCAGTTCAGGTGTGTCTTGTTAATTTAGTCTCATTAACCCCTTGTTTGCTGTGTATTTAAGTGTTCAGTTTCAGTCCAGTCTTTGTCCCGTATTGATTGTTATGTGGTGTTTGTTGGTATGATTTCCTGGTGATTTTCCTGTTCCATGTTCATAGTACTCCATTAAATGTTATTGAAGATATATCCTTCGTCGTGCATTGAATACCACAAAACCCATCATGACAAGATCACAAAAAATCATGTTTTCTGTTAAGAGTGGACATAATACAATAGTTGATATGATCCTGTTATCAACATGCTTACAGAGGGTTTTTTTTCTTTTATCTCACAGATTTGAGAATCATAGTGACCAGATATTGGCCTACATTAAACTGAATGCATATGATACTGAGATCACTGACTAGAAGCAGGAACGTTTTTTTTCTTTTCTTTTTTTTTCTCCAGTGTAGAAACACCAAATGCCAGGAATGTGATGTTCACATATATCTTTGAACATGATCTATTTCCAGGTATAACTGTGTAATCAAAATGTGTCTTTGACTCTTGTTTATATAGTTAATTAAATTCTAAATAAACTACGAACAAAAAATGATATACGTCTTTTGTCATTGCATTCTTTCTTAGTTCAATCTGCTTCTGAAAATGTCAAAAAGGTGAGTGAACAACTCTTGCATGCAAGTAAACCACAAAAAAAAGAGTGTCAATCACGTCTCGATAGATTTATCAAGTTTGTTTTTAGCTTTTCTGGTTAGTTTACATACCAATGGCATGATCTTTTTCAGGAGAACTGATGTATGAATACAAACATTGTTAATGATGGTAAACAACTTTTTGAGCAACAAAACATTCCTTTTGTTTACGGATGGTGATTGACATGGTGATTTTACAGTGCAGTAAACCTCACCAATCTGACCTCGAGGTGCACTGCACTGTAAAAAATAAAAAAACTTGTTCTAACTTGTAATTTGTTCTATTTACATACTATTCCTTGTGTACTCAGAAAACCCAATTTAAGATTAATTGATTGATTTGAGTTTTGTCAAGTAAAAAAAAACACTAATTTCCTCCACTTCTGCAGTTATCTTTCTTTATTGCATTCACTCGTTTCCCAAAGTCATCTTGAATGTTGTACCTGCACATCTGATTGAGCTGAGGCTGGGATTTAGTGAGTATGTGCGGAAAACATACTCTAAGTATAATTTTTGACTGAGGTGGCTTTTAGAGGCATTTGCAATAGAAATCTTCAATTGTCAATGTAACTGAAACATTTGAGAGAACATCACAGAAGCTGACTTCATAAATGGATGTTGATTTTCCTCATATGTGTTTGTTTGAACTCACCATTATGGTGATCAGTGTTCCTTTTGGTTGGGCACTTGGAACTTCATTTCTCCTTGGTGGATTTGTGTCAGGGTTAGTTCACCCAAAAATGAAAATAATGTAATTTATTACTCACCCCCATATTTTTCTACACCTGTAAGACCTTTGATATTTAACCAATGGCCTCCACTGCCAGCAATGTCATTGAACCTCTCAAGATTCAGAAAGGTACTAAAGACATATTTAAATCAGTTCATATGAGTACAGTGGTTCAACCTTAATTATATAAAGCAACAAGAAAACTTTTTGTCTGCCAAAAAAAATTTGTACTTTTCAACAATATCTAGTGACAGCTAATTTCAAAACGCTGCTTTAAAGCTTTACAAATCTTTCTTTTCAAATCAGTGGTTCGGAGTGCCAAAGTCACATGATTTCAGTAAGCAAGGGTTTGTTTACACGATCCAAACCACTGATTCGAAACGAAAGATTCGTAAAGCTTTGAAACAGTGTTTTAAAATTGCTGTCACTTGATATTTTTGAAAAGTCATTCTGTTTTTTTTGTTTTGTTTCTTGGTGCACAAAATTGCTTTATTCTCGTGGCTTTATAATATTAAGGTTGAACCACTGTACTCACATGAACTGATTTAAATATGTTTTAGTACCTTTCTGGATCTGGAGAGGTTCAGTGATATTGCTGGCAACAGAAGCCTCATTGAGCCATTGGATTTCATCAAAAATATCTTAATTTGTGATTGAGTGATGATTGACCATTATTGAAGACACCTGATTTTAACAAGCAGAATCACTGAAGGAGAAAATTACAATTGTTAAGAACATTAGAAAAAAATTATCTGGTTGTGTGGTTATACATAATCATCATTTGATCTGAATCATTGAACTCATTTAGCATAAGAACCAGCTTTTTCAATATAATCCAAAGGATTTCTTAAAACTTGTTCTGATATAAATAAAATAAAAAGAAAACTGAAGAAAGTCTTTCTTTTCGGCACACAGACATCAAGATTCAAAGTATGAATCTTAACAACAGTGACAAACAACATATTCAGATAAACAGATCCACTCTGAACATTAGAAAACAAGCTACTAAAATATCACATAAAAACAGCACAAATAAAGGAAAATATTAAGAACAAAGGAAATTACTAAGACAATTCAGCTCATAATTTATTCATACCACAATGCATGAGGGCGCCATGAATATGGCACCCAGAATGCACTGCAAAATGCTTTATTATTTTCTCTTTGTCCATCTGGCTGTTATTTCAGTTAAAACAGCTGAACAAAATGTAATGTTAAAAAGTTAAGAGCCCAACTAATGCAAACACTGTAAACCACCATAATGGTGACTTACAAATTGTGATTTTCTCCTTCACTGATTCTGCTTGTTAACATCAGGTGTCTTCAATAATGTTCAATTATCACTCAGTTATTTCACTGACTTTAACACTGCTTCAGTTTTAATTTAACACTCTTATTTCAACACTTTAACACTCTTGAATGTGGTCTCAAATTCTGATGAGAGTTAATTTAACATGGGTTTTTGCTGTGCATCAGGCAAACCTTCACAGTTGTAAAATCATGATTTTGCAGTAGAAAGTTAATCAGAATTTTTATTCTCTACACTTCTGAAAATGTCAAAAAGGTGAGTGAACAACTCTTGCATGCAAGTAAACCACAAAAACAAGAGTGTCGATCACGTCTGGATAGATTCATCAAGTTTGTTTTTAGCTTTTCTGGTTAGTTAACAAATCAATGACACAACCCATTTCAGGAGAACTGATGTATGAATACAAACTTTCAAAAAATTGTGAATGATGGTAAACAACTGTTTGTGCATCAGGCTGTGTCACATTCCTTTTGTTTAAGGATGGTGATTGACATGGTGATTTTACCTCACCAATCTGACCTCAAGGTGAACTACACTGTAAAATCCAACAGTTGTTCTAACTTTACTCAGTCTTAATTGTAAAAATCTAGCAATCTATTCATATACTATTCCCTGTTTACACAGAAAACTTAATTTAAGATTGATTGATTTGAGTGCCATTTTGCCAAGCAAAATTTCCTCCACTTCTGCAGTTATCTTTATTTAGTTGCATTCACTCATTTCCCAAAATCATCTTGAATGTTTGTCAATACAACTGTAAAATTTGAGAGAACATCACATAAGCTGACTTCAAAAATTGATGTTGATTTTCCTAAAATGTATTTGTTTGAACTCACCATTATGGTGATCAGTGTTCCGTTTGGACACTTGGACATTTTTAATGCAACGATACAACAAGAAATCACATTTATTTGGTTTCATAGAAAAGGATGTAATAAATATGTTGCTTTTGAAAGGTCACCTAACTTCTAACTAAATCATTAACTAATCTGTTTTTCTTTTGCCAGATTACTTTATCAAATTGTATTGCTAACACTTGTCATAAACACATTGTGAAACTTTTAGGTTTAGTGAGGTTTGGTTTGGAGTGGCTGAAATGCATCTTTACGCACAACTGCCAGCCTGCATGGAGAGCTTCTTGAGACTCCAGAGACACCAGCAGCTTCAAATACCTGTTTGCTGCTCAACACTGACCTTTTTTATAGCAGCCCTTTTAAAACATTTAATTTTTTTGAAAGGAACTTTCATTAATAAGCCTTTATCTGACCATTTATCTGACCGTTTTCATGCTTTTTACACAACATTGCACCATTTCATGCTTTTCATCTTCAGAAAGATCTTTCTTCCTCCCCAATGTGGAACAACCTCTAAGTAGTGTTTCCATAGATCTGGCAAATTATTTTGTCTGAGATTGATACCAGTTATCTAAAAAGACATGGATAAATAAAACAAACATTTTCTTAGAAAAAGTAAAATCTGAATGTATATTCTACTGAAATCTTACTGATATTGCATTTTGAATGCAGTAGAACTGCTTTCATTCAAAAGGTTGTAACATGGTGACTAAATACAAATGAAGATTACATTCACTTTTTATTTTGTTTTACAATTTAGTGCTGTCAACTACCAGAAACAAATAGCACAGAATATAATTCCATTATCAGTATTATTAGCTTAAGTATTAGCTGTAGTCTATGAGGGTTGTAATCGGTTGTTTCAGACTAACCTTTACATGCTGATGCCATTATATCCTTTTCTTTTTTTGTCGTTCAGAGTCTCTTTGTCTTTCTCTGTGAAACAGAACAAGAGAAACTAGAGTGTCTAAACTATTTTATACAAAAATACAATCAACACCGCCCATTGGCAGCATTTATAACATTTTTCAGATAACCTCAAGATAGTTAATGGTATTCGTCTCATATTTCATGCTTTTGCACAATGCATGCTGTATGTAGAATCTATTGGATAAAAATCACTTTAATCACATTAAAATACTCAAAATATAATTAATAAATAATACATTATTTTAATGCAGAGAATAACGTGCCACATATTTAACCCTCTGGGATCTGAGGATTTTTTGGGCCCTAGAGAAGTTATAAACATTAATGGGAAAAGTGTCATTACACTGTATTCAGCATGAACTAGACTACCATAACATGTAGCAACATGTGAGCAACATGTATGTACATGTAGAAGCCTAGAATTTTTGCTTCAAAATGATGTGAAAATCATCCTGTCTACTTATTCACATAAAAAATATATTGAATTAAATTTTGTAAGACACTTTTTGTTGAGAAGGACATTATGCATGGAGGTGTGAATAATCCTGAATAATGCTGTGATTCACACCAGAGGAGACAATGACCCGCATAATGAGCCTTTTAAATCAGGTATGTGGGAAGAATGTGAGGACAAAGTAGTTTATTTAGTAGTTTATTTAGAATATAGTTTACAATATAAATGAGTCAAAGGCTCATTTTGAGTACACGGTTTTACCTGGAAATAAATCCTGCTAAAAGATTCCAAAGTGTTTGGTTTTTCTATGCACTGGAGAGGGGAAAAAAATAACTTTCCTGCTTCCAGTCAGTGATCTCACCATCATATTCATTCAGTCCAATGTGCTCCGATATCTATGGAGTCCTGAATTAAAATAAACCAGATCTAAAACCAACTCTTCAAATCTGAATTAGCATTAGAGAGGTTGCCTAGAAAACATGGAATGAACCAGGAAAAGCTTAAAATTGCATGGAACTGAGAAGCAAATCCAAGGAAAATAATGGCAGCAAAAATACTCCAATATAAAAAACTTAACTAAACAAGAGACATTTGTTTTAAAGCAAGCAAAATACATCAGTTGTGGAAAAAACAAAAATGCCTGGAAATCTGTTTGTAATGAATTCTTTTTAAATAGATTAATATATAATAATATGATTATTAATGCTGTCCTTTACATAGCAACAAACTAAATATAACTATTTACACATGTGATAATCGGTGTTGGCAGTCTAGAAATGATACTGGTTTGATCCAAAGCACAGTTATAGTGGTTGCTTTATTATATAAAAAAAGGCCATTCTTGTTAGCAGGTCCTCAACCCAAGCACAAGCTCAACACTTCACCACAACAGTAATCTTCAAAAAACACAAACATAACAAAAACTTTTACATAATAGAACATTAAACAGTAAGAAGTCTCTCCATATTCTCATCTTTCTAAAAAAAATGCATAAAATAACACTTTTTCAACATTTACTCTCCCACTTCAGCCCGGTGCAAAGCATGATGGGAAGTGAAAGTCCTGTTTGATTGGGTTAATTGACTGAAACATGTTATTTCAAAATGAAAACATCAAGTGAGTTCTAGTAACCATTTCAAGTCAATTTAACATGAAGCAATCACATTTGAACCAAATGGTGTTAAATCAAAATAAATTGTTTAAATAAAGTTTTATATATATATATATATATATATATATAAAA
>RJVU01025666.1:253679-276368 GCA_003731715.1 Anabarilius grahami
ACAATTTTGAAACTACTGGATCACAAAAGACTGTCCAATAAACACCATTGCACTTTTTGACACCATTGACTGTTATCATCATGCCTCGTCATACTGCTATACAGACACACCTGATTTGCTTTACAGACACGCCTGTTTTGCACACGTCACTCAAATACAGAACCAGGAAACAGGAATCACATGAGTTCAGGGAAACTGAAACTGAAGTGTAGTTGAGCTGTTGTGTGTTTGTGTCTCTGTATTCATGCAGTAAAATGGCAGAAGCCAGAATTTCTCAGGATGAGTTCCTGTGTCCAGTGTGTCTGGATCTCCTGAAGGATCCAGTGGCCATTCCCTGTGGACACAGTTACTGTAAGAGCTGTATTACTGGCTGCTGGGATCAGGAGGATCAGAAGAGAGTCTACAGCTGCCCTCAGTGCAGACAGACCTTCAGTCCAAGACCTGCTTTAGCTAAAAACACCATGCTGGCTGAAATGGTGGAGAAACTGAAGAAGAGAAAACTTCCTGCTGACTGTTACGCTGGAGCTGGAGATGTGCAGTGTGACGTCTGTACTGGAAGAAAACACAAAGCCATCAAATCCTGTCTGGCGTGTCTGAACTCTTACTGTCAGAATCACCTTGAACAACATGAGAGTTTCTTTAAAGGAAAGAGACACAATCTGACTGAAGCCACTGGACGACTGCAGGAGATGATCTGCCAAACACATGATAAACTCCTTGAGGTTTTCTGCCGCACTGATCAGAAGTGTATATGTGTGCTGTGTACGATGGATGAACATAAAAACCACGACACTGTATCAGCTGCAGCACAGAGGACAGAGAAACAGGTATGAACTTACAGAGTCCCATTATGATCATTTACAGGCTCAAAAATTTGTTTAGAGGGTCTACTAGAATACATTTAATGGGGTCATGAGCTGCATTGATTTATAATGTTTCCTGGGGTGCACTTGTAATGTTTGTATAATTTTTACATCAAAAAATTTCATAATATATAAATAAAAGGCATTTTTCCTACCCTGATTTTAGCCCTCTGATTTGAACGCTCTGTTTTAAGGGGCGTGTCTGCTACGAGACTTCAGAGTAAACGCCCAATGCTGTGATTGGCTGACATCTTTCCATTTGAAATAGCCAAGTATTACTCTCTCAAAAAACTTGTAGCACATTTTTACTATTACAGCCCGCAAGGTTTACTAATTGTGAAAAGTGTTGATTAAAGCATTATATTTAGATCGTGGCATGAAAGGTTGCAGTGATGAACATTGTAGTCGATCACAGACATGTTGTTGAGCGCATGAAAGCAGTGATCTCTTCATTGCAACTTGATTTCTGCACACTAACAAATGCTTTCATCATAACTAACAGTGCAAACACAATGTAAATAAGATATTAGTTGATTATAACCAAAGGCAACAGATAAAAGGGACTTTGTTATAACGGGAGATTTGGCGAGAGTTCAGAACTCAGTCACTGATAAACTCACGCTTGATTGACAGCTCCAGCGATTGTAAAGGGAGCGTTCTTTGATCGCTTTCTATATTATAATTTAATCACCGTTTAAATAACAGATTATTATCATTCTACTAAGAGAAACTGTGTGAAATTGACCGTTTAGTATGAGAGGCCGTTAGGCCTAAATATTGAAAAGCCTCTCATAAACACTAGTGAAACAAAAAACACTGACCTTAGATAATTCATTCATATGCAGTATTGAAAAAGACTTTGAAGAATTTCATGTTGCCTATATAGCCATATAAAGAGCTGTTCAAAGCAGAAACTTTAGTGATTTACAATACCGTAGTCGTCTTGAGGAGCACGTCCATTTTTTATATGATCCAAAATGCATGCAATTCTTCAAAGTAGCCTGTCAAACACTACTAATGTACTTGTCAGGGTGCTCCAAAGATGACGGAAGCATAAGATACAAGTAACACAACGAAGTTTAATCTCAGAAACTGGAAGAACGGGTAACAGGAAACACAGTTGACATAAACAATACCGGACACCGAACTGAACACAAACAGTAACTTAAATACACAATAAAAAAATGACAAACAGCTGGGAAGGTAATCAGTGTCCATGGTGAGTGATGAGTGGCGGGAACAGAGAAGCGCATGACAAACAAAACAAACGGGACAAGGCGGTGACTTTGACAGTACTAACATGAAAGATAATAAGTAAAATATATGTACTTCATGCTGATCTTCATTATGTGCGGGGAAAAACACCTGAACTTCTGTGGAGCAGTAATGAATTAAGTAATGTGGTCAGCGGCACGCTGGTGAGATAGTTTGCGTCGCAGAGTCCGTTCGGTGACACTGCGCACTAGCAAACATGTTCTCCTTGCGATGTCGAGTTGGTCCGATGACATGTCAGCACGGTGCAAGCTCTGTAACACCGCGCCGCTTCATCCCACTTTGGGTGTGTTTGGCTTCCCATACAACCCACCATTACCAAAGAGTTTGTGAGACACGCTAACAGAAGTGCGGGTGCAGTTTCCTTTTCAAGTGAAATTAGCTCTCATTAACTAGGCTACTGAAATCTTCTAATTTCAGTAATGCGTATGAATGAATTTAAGGTTGATCAATGTTTTTAATTTCACTAGTGTTTGTAAGAGATACTGGATTCATATCTGTTTACCTGATGATTTATGTGATGTTTCTCCTGCTATTGGTTTGTCCTTTAGCACCAGCTGAAGGAGACGCAGAGGTGGTTCCAGCAGAGGATCCAGCAGAGAGAGAAAGATCTTCAGCAGCTGAGAGAGGCTGTGGAGTCTCATAAGGTGAGTCTGGAGAAGAAGAGAAGTTTGAGAAGTCTCAGTCAGGACTCACTGAAGACACTGTGTGATTGTGATGTGTGTCCTAACAGCGCTCTGCACAGACAGCAGTGGAGGACAGTGAGAGGATCTTCACTGAGCTCATCCGCTCCATTGAGAGAAGCCGCTCTGAGGCCACACAGCAGATCAGAGATCAGGAAAAGACTGCAGTGAGTCGAGCTGAAGGACGACTGGAGCGACTGGAGCAGGAGATCAATGATCTGAGGAGGAGAGACGCTGAGCTGGAGCAGCTTTCACACACACAGGATCACATCCATTTCCTACAGGTAACAGAGATCTAGAAGAACAGGATCATAGTGGACTTGAGCAAGAGACTCACAGAGAAACATTTCATGAGAGCAGAATGAGCCGTTGACTGAAGTGTTGATCTGTGTGTTCGGTTATTATATCATCATCAGTCAGACTCTCATCTGATCTTCTTCTTTTAAAAGAGACGCACTTACAAATGCAGTTCAACTCTGGAAATCTCTTAGGAAACATTTTTCTGAAAGATATATTGAGCTTCCAGACAGCAACAGCTCAAATCTTCACTAATATTCAAACTTTGTGTTACAACAGTGTGAAATCCATGAACTTGATGGTACCAGTTTCACCCAGCTAGATTTCCCATCTTCTTTTTACTTAACATTTTACTACAAATTGAGCAATGTTTATAAAAATCAGATAATCTTCAAACTGAAAAACTTTTATTATAATTTTCACTAACACATTAATGAATTTTACAGTGAAGTCCTCAAACAGGAAGTGAGGTTGTATATTAGCAATGATTTCAGTGTATTTAAACCACAAAACCTGACCTTGTGACCGTGTCCTAAGTGTCCTTGTGAATTTCAGAGCCACTAACTGCTCAAAAGTTATAAATAATGATCAAAGTTCAAAGATCTCAATCTTTGAACTGCTTTTCCTGATCAAATCTATTCAACCCTGTCTTGTGACTCAATTGATGCTCTTGATCTGTTGCATTTATGTTATTGCCAGATGTTTGATCATCAAGTGTTTTCCTAGAAAGTTCACATATGGTTTAAGTGTCAAACACTAGAACTTATAGCTCTATCATGATATAATGAATATGAGAAGAATGAATCTGATGCAGTGAAAGTGCTGGATTGAGGAGAGTTACTAAAGATCAACAAGAGCTGCTCAAATCTGACAGTAGTGCAGGTTATTGGCTGAAGTGTGGAGGTGATGAGCTTTGATTTCTGTTTTCTGTAGAGTTTCCAGTCTCTCTCAGCTCCTCCTGAATCTACAGACGTAAATGACGATCCCTTCAGTTCTCTCTCCTCTTTTGATGGCGTGAGAGAATCTGTCCATCTGCTGAGAGACAAACTGGAGGATTTCTGCAAAGAGGAGCTCAAGAAGATCTCTGACAGAGGTAAAGTCCTGCAGATTCATCTGCTCTCAGAAATGATCCTCCATCATCTCATATCATGTAGAAGATCATATTAGAAATGTCTTAGGAATGGATGCAGGGATAATTTTCTCTTGATATGATAATCACACTATGTGCCCAATGTGCCCTTTTTACATGATGTAAGTCTAGGGTGTCCCCAGAATGTGTCTGTGAAGTTTCAGCTCAAAATACCCCATGGATTTTTTATTATACCATGTTTTAACCACCTATTTTTGGGTGGGAGAAAAAATGTGCTGATTTGGTGTGTGTAACTTTAAATGCAAATAAGCTTGTACTCCCTGCCCCTAGCTCGCAATTCCAAAACACTGAGGCATAAACAATACAGGAGAAGCTCACACAGCAAATATAACTCTCAAAATGGATCATTACAAACTGTTTGTGATGCAGCATATCAGATCACGTAAGTATGGCATGTGTTTTGTGGATGGTTGCTAACATTTGATTCTGAATGAGTTTGATAGTGTTTCACGGCTAATGTGGCTAAAGCTACACACTGTTGGAGAGATTTATAAAGAATGAAGATGCGTTTATGAATTATACAGACTGCAAGCGTTTTCAGGTTAAAAGGAAAATAACGACATGGCTCTGGTCTCCGTGATTACAGTAAGAAACACTGGTAACTTTAAATTAGTGTTTCTCAACTGGGCGTTCAGAGAACAACGGGGGCATTGGGAGCAAGATTTTTTAAAGGGGGGCGTTCACGAGTTTACACCAAAGATCCAGGCAAGACAAGATTAAAATTGGAATTACTTGCAAAAGAATTGCCTACAACATTCTAAAATCTGCCAGTTTAATGCAACATGTTAGCTATGTTTCGTTTGCAGCGACTTATTATTTCAGTCATAGACCAGCGTTCAAGCTCTGACTAGAATCCAGCGCTGACAAGAATCAGCATTCACATGCACAAAAATGTGTTTCGCGCTGACAACAATCCAGTGGTGGCTAGAATCCAGCGCTGACTAGAATTGTGGAAAGCTGATAAGCCATTATAAAAGCATTGACTTAAGAACCACTTATATTTTCAAATATTTTCAATAAATCATGTTTCCATTCACTCAGGTGATGAATGAACCCACAGCCCTCGACAATTCAGATGTTTAAACTCGTAGTCATTTTATGCGCGATCGCGTTCATGTGCAGGCTGACAGTGTATAGGCATATAAGCGTTTATTCATCCGTATTTCGTCAGTTCTTGTGCGTCTCTTCATAGAATTTTAATATAACGATGTCCAACAACACAAATAAGCTAGCTCTCTCTGAAGTCTCCATCACGACAAGTTCCCTTCACGATATAATGCAAAGCATGCGACTTGCATGCTTAAGTTTCAGAAAGCATTGTCATCGAAGTTTATATAAAACATTAAGTTTATATGTATTCTTTATCACAGGTTTTCAAACCCTGTGTCACGAGACTTAAAAAAATGGGTTGATAGGATAGTTTGTAGCCTATAATAATAATAAAATTAAAATAACAAAATTTGTTTTCTTAAAACAATTGTCAAAAATGAATAAATATGCCAAATATATTTGACTTAATTGATTAACAAAGCGAAAGAAAAATCTCAAATGACAAATAATAGCCTATATGGTGCTGAGTTTGATTCATTTTTGCGAGGCGTGGCGCTCCACAAACAAGTTCATGAAAGGAAACTGAGATGACAAAAAGCGCATCCTGTCTTCTTTATTTTGCAAAAGCACAATGTTCTGTTTTTAGTGTTGAGTGTACACAAATAAAAGTAAACTTTGCAGTATCGAATGATGTTTTACTCATATCTGTAAATTACGGAGTATTTAAGTTCTTTCTGCTGGTATAAGGAATCAGTTGAAGTGATCACGCAGGCGCCTCCTGTAATTAAAATACAGTCATCCAAACATCTAAAAAGTTACACTGCTCATTTTAAATACTCTGTGGTATATGTGCCGTTCACTATGGCCGTTCAGCGTGACCACCGCTGAAACTGGTCCTGCCAAGCACATTTTTGCTCATGTTAAGAGGATGATTATTTTCGTCGATTTTGAAACAGGAGAGACGTACAAATCCTAGTTCACATAATAAATCATAGTTCAGCATCCAAATACATTGCCACTATGGAAACACTTGAATTCGTGCCGAACGAGAGAGGTAGGCTGTGTGAGAACACTGGTTTTAACTTTCAGTTTTGCTTCAAATGAATTCGGGGGGACCTGGATAATGGATCGGCCCGGGGTGCTGGACCAAAAAAGGTTGAGAACCACTGCGTTAAACAATTAACAGTACATTAGCAACATACTAACAACACATTTAGAAAGACAATTTACAAATTTCACAAAAATATATCATGATATCATGGATCATGAAGAGTTATTATCGATCCATCTGCCATTTTTACTATTGTCCTTGCTTGCTTCACAATACCTGCAAGAACTTCTGATGATTCAGCTGTGCTGCTCCAGACGTTAATACTGGCTGCCCTTGTCTAATGCCTTGAACATGAGCTGGCATATGCAAATATTGGGGGCGTACATATTAATGATCCCGACTTGCTCACAGTCGGTGTTATGATGAGATTCGCCTGTTCTTCAGAGGTCTTTTCCACATTTACACAAGGCGGAGGAAACAATGGTGTTTGAGACTCACTGTGTGTCATTCCCATGTACAGAACTCTAATTATTTAACTATGCCGAGGTAAATTCAATTTTAAATTCTAGGGCACCTTAAAACACGGAAAAAAGTGTGACTTTCATGACATGTCCCCTTTAAAACATGCTAACAGTGTGATGATACGTACTAGTAAACACCCTGAGAACCTTAGCAACCACATAGCAACACCTTGGCAACCACCCAGAATACCCTAGAAACGCATAGCAACACCTTAGCAACCACTCTAAGTACCCTATCTATTTGGCTACAAAACTAAAACAAATATTTTCAAACTTTCAGGCACCAGCAACCACATAGCAGCACCTTAGTAATCACCCAGAATTCCCTAGCAACACCTAACAACCACCCAGAATGCCAACCGCATATTTACACCTTAGCAACCACTCTGAGTATCCTAGCAACCACATAGCAATAAACTAGCATTCACCCCGAGCAACCATCTAGAATTAGGCCTGGGCGTTAAAACGGTATTGATATTTATCGATGTATGCCTTTATCGATAACGATAGAAAAAATGTTCGATATAATTCTCTATATAGTTTCACTTAAATGCGTTAAAATGTAAACAGACATGAAGTTCGGTTGCTTGAACAACTCTCAAACTCGCACCGTCCCTGGATCACAAACAGATGCGGTACGAGTGACACGCAAACAAGTTACTGTGGAGTTCAGATGCGCAATTGCCACGTGAAATCAGAACACACACAAACACATGAAAATGAGTGCTGTACCTGCCGGCGATGAGGAGACTGTGAATAAAAATGGACATGTCAGCTCATCAGTGTGCAGTTTCATGGTTTCCTTACGTCTTACAGTTAAAGTTTGTCTTGAGAGAGCAGTTGTCATGTCGGTATTAACAGCTACACAAACAGTGTTTTCAACCACACAGTATCTTTATTTCTGTTACAAATATTCAAATTATCACAGAAGTACTGCAATAAAAGTTTATAGTTTAGATATAAATAGTAATGTTTATGTTGTTGATTAAAGGTGCCCTAGATTCAAAATTTTTATTTATCTTGGCATAGTTGAATAACAAGAGTTCAGTACATGGAAATGACATACAGTGAGTCTCAAACTCCATTGTTTCCTCCTTCTTATATAAATCTCATTTGTTTAAAAGACCTCTGAAGAACAGGCGAATCTCAACATAACACCGACTGTTACGTAACACTCGGGATTATTAATATGTACAACCCCAATATTTGCATATGCCAGCTCATGTTCCCAACATTATGAAAGGCATTAGACATCTGGATGTGCACAGCTGAATCATCAGACTAGGTAAGCAAGCAAGAACAACAGAGAAAAATGGCAGATGGAGCAATAATAACTGACATGATCCATGATATCATGATATTTTTAGTGATATTTGTAAACTGTCTTTCTAAATGTTTCGTTAGCATGTTGCTAATGTACTGTTAAATGAGGTTAAAGTTACCATCGTTTCTTACTGTATTCACGGAGACAAGACTATTTTCATTATTAAACACTTGCAGTCTGTATAATTCATAAACAACTTCATTCTTTATAAATCTCTCCAACAGTGTAGCATTAGCCGTTAGCCACGGAGCACCATCAAACTCATTCAGAATCAGATGTAAACATCCAATTAAAGGGGCCGCAGCATAAATCGGCTCATTTATAATTATGCCCCAAAATAGGCTGTTAAGAAAATTAATTTTAAAAAAACTATGGCGTATTTTGAGCTGAAACTTCACAGACACATTCAGGGGACACCTTAGACTTATATTACATCTTGTGAAAGAACGTTCTAGGGCACCTTTAAAAAAAACTTATTTACTCATTTATCGATTACATTGTTTCACCACCAGGTGGCAACAAGTGACTGTTAAAAAATGTATTTCATTGAATCTTCATTCAACAGATTCTTTCAAATACGCTGATTCATCCAGTAAGGAAACAAGAGTATTTATGAGTGAGTCACTGAATCATACATGGAACAGATTTTTAAAAAATAATTAATTAAAATTAATTTAAAATTTTAAAATAGACTGCAGCAATTAATATTTTGTCAGAACCCCTAGTAAATTACATGATACTTCATTTAGTTGTCATTCAGAAACATAATCTCAGTTTGAAAAACAAAAAAGTGTTTCTCAATTTATCCAGTATTTTATATTGTGCAGCTCTAAGTTTCTTTAACACTTATTTAATCTTCATATAAAATATTAGAAAGATGTGTTTACATATTACTTATTTATTGGTTAAATAAATTCTATTGGTCTTTCTTTTTTTTTTATAAAAGTTATTAAAAAAAAATCTATTATCGATACCGAACAATATGAAACATTATATTGTGATGATTTTTTAGCTGTATCACCCAGCCCTATCTAGAATATCCTAGAAACCATATAGCAACACCCTAGCAAACAACCAGAATACCCTAGCAATGACCTAGCAACCACCCAGAGTGCCCTAGCAACTGCATATCAACACCTTAGCAACCGCTCTGAGTATTCTAGCAACCACATAGCAACAACCTAGCATTCACCCCAAGTACCCTAGCAACCACATAGCAACACCCTAGCAACCACTCAGAGTACTCTAGAAACCGCATAGCACCTTAGCAATCATCTAGAATATCCTAGAAACCACATAGCAACACCCTAGCAACCACCCAGAATGCTCTAGCAACAGCATAGCAATACCTTAGCAATGACTCTTAGTTTATTTATTTATTTATCAGTCTGGCTTTTAAAACTACAAAGCTAAAACACATTTTTTTCAAACTTTCAAGCCGACTTAATGTTTGTCTATAAACTTTTTTTTATCTGGTTACACTAATTGTTGAATCTAATGAAAGCACCCTTGCTGAACTAAAGTATCAGACTCATACTGACCCCAAACATTTGAATGGTGTAAATATAATAATAGACCTAATTATAATAAACAGAATAACAACCAAAATTAATATTCAGGGAAGCCATTTAGAAAATGTTGGATAATTATAATGATGATTTGCACAGGATATCAGACAGATTCATAATTCCTGATTGTGATGTGTTTTACCTCCATCAGATTCCCATCAGTTCACTCTGGATCTGAACACAGCACATAAAAACCTCCGTCTGTCTGAGAGGAACAGAGTGATTACTTACACTGACACAGAGCAGCCGTATCCTGATCATCCAGACAGATTTGATCATTATGATCAGGTGTTGTGTAGAGAGAGTGTAAGTGGACGCTGTTACTGGGAGATTGAGTGGAGTGGGAATGTGGACATATCAGTGTCATATAAGAGAATCAGGAGGAAGGGACGGAGTAACGAGTGTGTGTTTGGATCTAATGATCAGTCCTGGAGTTTGTTCTGCTCTTCCTCCAGTTACTCATTCAGACACAATAACATAGAGACTAAACTCCCTGTAAAGTCCATCATCAGTAGAGTAGGAGTGTATGTGGATCACAGTGCAGGAACTCTGTCCTTCTACAACGTCTCTGGAGACACAATGATCCTCATCCACACAGTCCAGACCACATTCACTCAACCGCTCTATCCTGGGTTTGGGGTTTATCCTGGATCATCCGTGAAACTGTGTTGATGAATCAGAACAGACTGTAGAGAGACTCTACCCATAATGCTTTGAGCTCATGATGAATCAGTATCAGTGAGATGTTATAGAGTCTCTTATTTTCTCTTCATTACATTAATACTACAGCTGAACTTCTGTCAGTGAAATAACATGTCAGAATAAATGTAACTCTTTAGTTTACAGCCCACAAAGTACTGCGTCAGTATAATGAATTTACAGCGTAATTTCAGTAATTATAGTGGATCTATAGAGTATGTATGTGTAGGTATAAGGGAACAATATGTAAAGTTTGGGAAATAAAAGGGCAATGACTGGGAAAATTTTAACATTATAACATAGACTGTGAGTATTTTTATTAGAATAAGAATTTTTGGGGTACATATTCATTACTATGCAGACTTACGTTTGGGAGAAATTTAGCGAGAACATACACTGTGTAGAGTTTTGTAATAATAGTGGATCAATACATAAAGGCTTTTTTAAATGATAAGGTTCATAGTGCATTTATACAGTAATTCTTTATAGAAAAAGTGCAGCTGTTTTTGTTTGGGCTTCTGTTCAGGGCAAGTAAAACTAAAACATCGCAAGTTTAAAATACTGGGGAAATACACTCTTGTTTCATTTAGTTTAAAAATATACAATCTGATATCACTGACTCTGAGACATTTATTTGAAAAACAACTTAAACAGATTTACAACACTTCTACATAAAAAAAAAAAAAAAAACTTTTAATTGAACTTTTTTTTTTACTTTTACTTTCAAATAAAAAAATATAAACTGATAAATAAAATGTCAGTTTATTAATGAATGTAAAATATATAGATCCAGATCATCTGCTCAAAACTCTTGATCAGTGAAAGTTTGAGCACAATTATTCTAATCTAATCCAGTTTACTTTAAATAAACCTCCTCCTGAACTGAATTTACAGATCAGGGGCCGTATTCACAAAACATCTTAAGGCTAAAAGTAGAAACTCTTAAAAAGAATGGGCGTGTCAGTCCTAATTTTAGGAGTCCTACATTTTTTGCTCTAAGAGTATTTCACAAAGCATTTTAGCACCAAAACTAGCTCCTAAATCTGTGAAACGTCAAGTCAAGAGGACTCCTAAATCACTAAGACCAAATCACAAACAGTCCTAATCCACCCAAAGACACTGAACACCATTGAGGGAATAGCGATAGAGCCTTGGGTGCTGAACCTTTTATTCATAAATGCAATACATTTTGATTTATAGATTTGAACCCCGCCCTTACTCTTAGCTTAAGTCTTCAGTCTATTCCTTTGTAAAAGTTTTCCTGATCTAGAAAGTATCCTGACATGATAAAATCATGTTTTTCTACATGAACTGTGGTAATACCATGCTCTGAATTCATCATGTAGTGTTATGGTGAATAATGTCAGTGTTTTCTTTCTCTATCTGTCATGTGATCGTCCCGCTGCTGCTCTCAGTGCTGTAATGAACACAAATAAATCAATATATTAATATACTTCACTTTCATCAGAGCAGAGAGAGTCAATGATGAAGTGTTTCAATAGAGGATGTCAAACACTCTCATGAGCTTCTTCTGCATCTAGCAGCACCTTCAGAGATGAGACCCATGTGATCTATACCATGACCTTTGAACCTTCAAGAAAGATTAGCCAACCACACACACTTATTTCTACAAGTTAAAGAAACCTACTGTACCTGACAAAACTTGTAATTGTCCTATTGTGTGTAATTTGCTTCTTCTGATTTTTAATAGCAAATATGAAATAACCAAAATATCTATATTGTGATATATCGTTATTCTTATCGTTATTTGAATTAAAATGTCTTACATCTTGAAATAAGATTTTGGTCATATCGCCCACCCCAAAATGACACAGAAAGTTTTTTTCGAGTATGGCCCTGTATCACGTAATAAAGGGTGGAATTCCTTGTATGGGCACTTCTACCTGATTCTACCTGACCACGGACCTGTGATAGCAACATCTCTCTGCTGAATGAGCTGAACACCTTCTTCGCTCGCTTTGAGGAACAAAACGGCACCACTGCACAGAAGACTCCACCCCCTCCCGGTGACCAGGTGATGACGCTGACTCCGGACAGCGTGAGGAGATCCTTCAGCANGATAAGCGCATCACCCAGAGCAAGAGCACGCCCATCAACGCACTTCGTTTGGGATACGGACGCTGAGAGATTTTTCAACAATGTCACCAAAGAAGTTGGTTGTGAGGGAAAGATTACCTTTTTCAGCTTCCCAAAGAACCCAGCATTAAGGGAACAGTGGATGGAGTTTGTTTTTCTGAGGCAGCAACAGAGTTGTGCACGAAAGTTTGTTTGTTCCCGGGATTTCGGTGATGAATGCTTTGTAAACAAGTCCCACAGTTCGCCGCTGGATTTGCAGATTGCGGGTGGTGAGTAAAACTGCATCAGATGTCTGTGTTTTGTTGGCAATCGACGTGCAAGTGCATATAATGTAAACAACACAAACACTTTTGTTCCCTTTGTATTTATAATGATGTTGCAGCTTGCAGACGATGTCTACGCAAAAGCTGTGCGCGCTCGTGGCTCTTTAGCTCCGCCCATGACACTGACAGCCAACACGCCTCTTGGAGCTCGGCTTTTTCCGGAAAGAGTCTGTAGAGCGTATATATTGTTTATAAATATGATAAAACTAAAGACTTTCTGGAGATATGAAGGATGCAATACTACTTTACAGGTACTCAAGTTTAACATGAGATTGGTAGAAACTGTGTCAAAGCTAAGCACAGTTTCACCACTTCAGCAGTGGTGGGAGCTGGTTATATTCAGGATCAGACTCCTCAGAATCAATCTGATTCAGATTTAGGATTTTGTCTGGGAATGACAGCGAGCATGAAGTGATTAGAGGTTATAGTGTATGTAATGTTCAGGATCCATTTATCTCAAACACCAAATTTTACTTTCTCTTTCTTTGATGATACTCTGGCTCTGTTTCCATGTCTGAGCTCTTTTCAGCCCGAATCAGGCATTCATCACTCTAAAAAATGCTGGGTTAAAAAAACCCAAGCTGGGTAAAATATGGACAAACCCAGCAGGTTGGGTTAAAAGGCACCTATTATGCCCTCTTTCACATGATGTAATATAAGTCTCTGGTCTGGTCAAGTTTCAGCTTAAAATACCCCACAAATTTGCCCTATTTGGGGGTGAGCAAAAACACGCCTTTTACTATATTACTATATTGCTGGCTAAAAAAATATATCCAAAATTGGTTGAAAAAAATGGCTGGGTGAAAACAACCCAATCCCTGGTTTTGTCCATATTTAACCCAGCAGTTTTTAGAGTGATGGGCCTTTTCATATCTGAAAAAAGGTCAATAACATCCTTCATTGGAGCACCAGGTTTCTGACAGTGAAACTGTCTTCTTCAGTTGGGAAATTCACCACAGCAAACATTGAGCTGTGAACAATAAAGCAAAGTTGGTCACTCATTTTCACAAAATATTTCACAAACTCAAAATTTCAATAAATCTTATAACATTCAGACCTTTTTACAGAGAATTGTAGGAGTTAAACTCTTCTACTGTCACGATCCCAGTTCTGTTTTTTGTATGGACAAGTAAGTAAAGTAAAAGTTAAAATAATGGTTTCGTATAAAATGTTAGATGATGTATGAAGGGGATTGCAAACATTGAACACTAACTGATTTCTAGAGTGTGTTTTCTGTTCATAATTTTGTGTATTTGATGGTTTTATTTTTGAATTTGAATGAACTCGATCTTTCCATGTGCTCTCTAACAAAGTGAAATGTTTTTTTTAATAGATGGAGCTGTATTATAACTACATCACTCACTACTCTCTCTCTTTTCCACTGCTCTGTGCAGGTAATTGTTTGTCTAGCATTTAAGAATTTACTGTGTTTAGCAAATGTTTATTGCAAACTGTGTTTTGTAGAGCATGTTGTTTTACTAAAAATGTTTTATGTCCATTCATTTTATTCTACGTTTAATAGAAAGTGGATGATTATTATCTAATGTTTAATATAGTATAATTTCTCTGTCTATTCATATTCTTAATTGGTGCTGTGCACTATATGATCACAAAGCCTTAAATTTAAGAGAAAGAAAGAAAGAAAATAAATTGTATTGATAGTCTATATAATTTCCTGGTGAAATTTTTACATTTCAGAATTTGTTTTATTTTTGTTTAGTACAATATATTTTTGATTTTGGGCCGAAAGTGTTTTGGAGGGACGATATCTGTGTTTAATAAACACACATTTAATTAGTGCTCCTCTGATCATGTTTTGACTGTGTTCAGCACCTATTACATGCACACAACATGGATAAGCTAAAACAGTTAAACTTATCAGCTGTGTGGACAAGTTCTGGATTGACATTATTAATTTCTTAGTTTTAATAGGTAATGATATGGTTTCTTAAATCTAAAATCTTTTAATCTGTGCCGTTTTTGTTGATGCACAACGTGAATAAATTCACTAAATATTTCTAGCTCGCCTGCCATTCAATAATCACGAAAGGGTTTGTGCGTTATTTTTTTTTATGTGAAGTAAAGTCTTTTTAAATTCTGTTGATTTTATGATGAAATTCAAACAATAAATGTCATGTTGTCTGTCTTTAACATAGTGTGACAGATCGCTGTAGCACGGATCAAGAGCACGTGAACCGATCATCTTCTCTTTACTATTAGTTACAGCTCAAAATAAATATGAGTGAACATCAGAAGGTATGTTGAATGATACAGTACAACTTACCGAAATGAATTATGTCTCGTGTAATTGTAAATGAGTGTTGGTCTGGTTTCCTGAAACATTGGCCATTTCTAAAATCAGTTTCCCAGCTACTGATGATCAAGTGCAGTGTGTCAGATGAAGACACCCGTCATCCACGAGATGATGATGTAACAGGGTGATGTATGGGTTTGGGACTACACTCCCCATAAGTCTATGGGGTATTGTAAAACTACGCTTATACAGCACGCAGACTTTTGGTGTGTATTCATCATTTCAGGGAATTTGAGAGATCAGTTTCACAGTTTTCCTCACTGTAGGTTGTAGTGCACAATACACATCTTCAGTTTCCTCAGAGGTCCAACGCTCGTCTGCTGTTCAAGAACACAAGTAGGCTCTTGAATGAGAGTCTTGTGTGCCATTCTTGCAAAATTTACTTGAAGTTTTCTTCTGTTGGAACTCTCCTACAACTGTACTTGTCTAAGATCTCGAACAATTCCTCCTGGTCCGCACTACAGAAGTCTGTTCTGCAGCTCTCTAACACTGCACACTTCAAAAAGTTCTCAATCAGATCACTTTACAGATCCTTGTATTGTTTGCTCCAAGATGACAGGTGGAAGTTTGGGAGATATTTATCTTTCTTCCAGCCAAACAATGTGAAGCTAGAAGGCAGATTTGTGTATGTGATCGCTGCACTATCAAAGAAAATAAGCGAAACGAAGGAGCTGAATTCCAACCGACCGCCGGCGGAGAGTGCCTAGCGAATACGGAAGAAAGTGAAACTCGCATGGCAGATGCATGCATGCAGAACTAGAGTCCAGAAAAGTTGGAGATGCAATTGTTTCAGTGAGAAAACAGCACGGATTAGATGCACAATCACTCTCTGTATCTGTATGAGGATGATGCGTGCTGAAAAGTTAAAAGACTATGAGTGACGCACAAAACGGGAAATGCATCATTTGCTGCATAAGCAAAGGAAATAAGCTAAATATGTAAATGAACAAACAGAGACAATTGTGAATGGTAAAGTTTATTTAAATTGTATTTGTTCACATTTGTTAACATTTCATCAGAAGTAATGATGTATCCTTTTCTTTGTTTTTGTTTTTTTTTCACTTTTATTTAGGTTATCATCCTAATTGAAACTATTGTCTAACCTGCCAAACTGCCAAATACAGGAACTGAAAAGTGATTCTGGAGTTGTTCCCCGTGTCCCCTGTAGTTGGCTGATGCTTTATTTGAGTTAGAAGCAGATGTTGATGAGCAAAGTTCCCAGATAACTCGACACACAGTTTGCACCTGGTTTCAATTGGGAAACTATCTTGCAAAACTGAAAATTTACCAGTACCGGAAAACATTCGTTAGACCAACGTAACTTCATGATTCCCATATTCCCCATAGCCACATTACAGTACAATAACGAAACTTCTTCACCGAGACGGCGTCATACTGACCAAACAACGACTACCTGGCGACGTCATCAGACATTATGCTTACTGGGTACATGTCCCTCAGTTTAAAAGAGGCCAATCTTAACACATAATCGCCTGTGTATACGAACTGTTTCTGTTTTTCTCCCGTAACCTTCAAATATTGGGTCATTTTAAGCAACATCACAGACAAAACAACACTTTTTTTTTTTTTTTTACTCGTACAATGCCTCCCGCCAGCCTATGACTCCAGATGCAAATTATAAACATTTTGTGAGAACAAATACCTTCGAAATGAAAATATAGATCTGTGAGTACAGAGTATTACATTCATTCTGATTTATAGGCAATATAAATGATTTAATATTTATTTACAAATAAGATCAATTTGCGAGCGTTAGCCAGCTTGTAGTCGATATATATAGCTCAAATTGAGTAAAGACCTTTTTTTTTTTTTTACAACTTACCAGATTGTCCGACCTCCTCACTCACTTTCTTTCAAGCAAGATCCTTTTTATTCCTGTTTTTCTATAAAAGAATGAAGATGTACAGCGACGATGATTTTGTCGTTTTGGATTTCTGCCTCACAGTTCGCTACGTCACGTCACTACTAGAGCAAGCTCCTGATTGGTTAACGCGGCGCGAATTTTCGCCAAGGTTCAGATTTTTCAACTTGCGCCATTCGCACGAATCACGCGTTATGCACGTCAAACGCCCGAAACGCTCGATTCGCGGCGCAGGATGTCTATTCGCGTCTTTGCATTGACTTAACATCTAAATCACTCGCGCTTAACGCTTCATTCGCATCTGGTGTGAACGCACCATTAGGGCGATCTCCGCTGCAACTCACAGCCAGATCTGTCTTACAGTGATCTGGGCCATATCAATAAATAAATCATTTGACAGGGTGTGCGCGACATCTGGGCCCAAGGAAATTGTGGACCAGTTTTGGCCTGGGGACCAAACACGAAAGCTGATTGGCTGCAATATAAGTTGCATGTTGGTCTCATTTGTAGTTGTAATACAGCGAATTATATTTGGACTAGCAAAAGAAAGAACTAAACCATAGAATCAAATGTATATATAAGTAATATATATATACCTAAAGCATTTCAATGAGCTTTATAGCTAGTGTTACATGGACGCAGGAAAATTAAGACCTGTTTAAAACTATTTTAGACCTAGAACACAATACTTCAGCAAATTTAAGACTTTTTAAGGCCTAATATTTTTAGCCCTCTTAAGGTCCCTGTGGAAACCCTGACTATATTTTGAACACCACGACACTAAGGTCTCTTTCAGGCTGGTTCACTTTAAGTGAACTGGGTTTGGTTCTTATCAAACAAACTTCTTTAAAAGAACTTAACTCGGACACCTTTAAGTGAAAGTGAACCAAGTGAAAAAGTTTTTTTACGTTCACACTGTCCCTGTCCCTGAAAGAGGACCTTTTTTGGTCCACTAAAGTAGGAATGTGGTCTCAGACCTCTTTGTGTTCATACGGTTGCTTTATAGAACAGTCCAGTTCAGTGTTTGATGGCTTGAACCTATGGCCTTCAATATTTGATCCCATTCACTTACGTTGTAGGCTATGTGCCTCACTAACCAAGATATATGTTTGTAAAGATTATAATTATTTTGTAAAATGACACTGCTACAAATGCTGTTTAATTAGCATAACTTGGTTGTTTATCTTTTGCACAAAAATAGAAATTTTGTTGCAATACTACATCCATATTAATGCACTATATCACACATCCACCTGTGTAAATAATATTTATTTTGAATAGTTTTCCTTGAATCATGTTTTTTATTACAGAAGGCAATGATATCATCAGCATAGAAAATTTTCCATGTGGAAAAGTAAGTAGTTTACATAAATTGGTGATCAAACATTACCATACTGAATTGACAAAATGCAGAACGTGAAACAACTGTGATATAAGTTTTTAGTTATGATTGCAAAACAACAAAAAGTCACATCAAATTTAGTGAGATTCTAGTAATTATGAATAAAAGCAACTACGTGTTTCAACACATTTCACTGTATAGAACAGGAGGATTGAGATTGATGTCTGGGTCTGCTATTGATTGCTTGCATCTGCTGTGTGTGTTGCTGCCTCAGCACTTCCATGTTCTGTTCATTTCTTCGCTGCTGATCTGATATCATTTGTGCATACTTTCTTGACATTGTCTCCTCTACACCTGCGTTCTTTCTCTTCAACTCGTCTATCTCCCAGGCCATCATGTTAGCTTTTGCCTGAAAGCCCTTCTCCATCAGGGCAGCCTGCTCCCTCATCTTACTCTCCATTGCATACTTGGTCACCTGTTGTTGGCGCGACATCTCCTGTTCCATCCTTTGTGTGACCTGTCTCACCCGCTCTTCATTATTCTGTTGTTCAGTCTTCATCTTCACCTCCAGTTGATGCTGTTTTTGTTCCTGGGCTTTATTTGCCTGTTCCAGAAGGACTGCCCTCTCTCTCTCCTCTGGTCAGCCAAAAAAGAAGTGGTTGAAGGAAATATATATAAGATGGAGAAGTGACAAGAGTCCAACGAAGGAGACAAATCTAACATAGATTTATATCTAACTCTACAGTGTAATTAGCGCATTATCACGTGATTAATTTTGTCCAGTTTAACACTTTAAAAATATTTAATGAAATGAACACAGCATCCATTTTCTGTCATCATTTGGCTAGCGTTACATTAAATGATCACGCTCTTATTCATGCAAATATCCATTCAAGCGCGACAAGGTAAACAAGAATGCGCTGTCTGTGAATGTTTTGTCTGTGTGACACACGATGTACAGATGTGCGCCAGTATCAAGTTCTCTTTCGCGCTTGAATAAACAATAACACACAGAATTACGCCAGAATGCCCGTTTTGTCGACTATCCTCATAAGAGCAGTCTTAAATTAAGTTCAATAACTTCTTAAACAAACTTAAAGAGTTGTGAGAAAATGAGATGCGCGTCAGATCAAGCAAGCTGTTTTTCCTTAAAAGAGCATATTTTACATGTCTATTATATGGAAAACACAAAGCTTTTACCACAAATTCTTCTCTCTTTTTCAGTTATTTTATCATCAGCTTGCTGAATGGCTGTGGTCACTGCAGCCTTTTCCTGTAGAAACTTCTCCAACACCTCAGCAATCTATGAGGACATACAAGGAAAGAGTAAACATGATGTTAAAAAATATTAAGAACTGAAGACACTTAGTGCTATCACTTTACATTCAAAATATATACCATAATATTGTTATTGTATAATTATGGCTCTGCTGCATTTTAACAATAAATAATATTGGAAATTGTTCTATATAATAAAACATTTATAACCTTGACTTCTTTGCAGGCCAGTGTATTGTACTGATTCACAATGTCCTTCAGGTCCTGACAAAAGAGATTGTAACCACCAGGTTTGGCATAAAATCCTTGATTGATTCTTTCTGTCATTGGGTCAGAGAGAACTGACATAAGACTTTCACATTTTGCCTCGGATGCCTTCTCATTTTCCCAGAGATACTCATCAAACTGACGACTGATGGCTTCCTAAAACAGCACACAGAAAAACAGGAAGGATGCTTAATGCTCATTGTTTGAGTTCTTTTGCACATTTTCTAACAGTGGTCTCCTACCAGTAGTGGAGGCTACCATCCTAACCACTGGGAACAAGCAGGGCTCTAAGGGCACTTGACATATAGCCAGGATGCACGAGCGTTTGAACCAGGACCCTTTTGATTCTTAGTGAATTTCTCTAGCCACTATTTTCCAGGTAAAACTGATTTTAGCCTAAGTAATGTTTTGGTGTTTTCACAACTCTTCCACTGGAAGTTATAACTGGTGGTGCCTTCACAGGTGCAGCAGGAGCAACCACAGGAGTATTTAAATATTCAGTTTCTGCACTAGGAGGGCCTGAATCCTTGCACCATGTAAGATCTTGTTTCAGATGTTTTATTCAGCACCACAACTGGTGTTTTCTAGCCTTTCTCACTGTCCAGTTTAACAAGAATTTTCTCCCCAGGTTGGAGTTCTGATAAAACATGAGCAGAGTGTCTCTGATCATAGGAGAACTAGAAGAACTTGTAGGATTCCTTTGTGCCTTATCCTTCCACACCACTGCTTTGTAATCAATGGGTTCAGGCTGGTGTTTTTCCTTAAGCATGAGCAGGTTGGTTCTGATTTGTCAACCCTTTATTATCTGGGCTGGGCTTGGCCCGGTAGCACATCAGTGCCATATGAGGGTCAGGTAGGCTGAGAATCCGTTTTGCAGTTTGAACTGCTTTCTCTGCAGCTCCATTGGCTTGGGGGAAATGAGGACTTGAGGTTGCGTGGTGAAAATCGTACCCTGTACAGAACTGCTGAAATTCAGCAGAGGTGAACTAGATACAAGCTCCCTGGGAATTCTCCATCTTACAAACATACACTTCAGTCTGCTGATAACTTGGAACCTGGATGGTGTCTGAAGGTGAGCTGTTTTTGATGTCATTCAAGTAATAGTCTACAACTATCAAGTAAGTTTCACCATTCAACTCGCATAAATCTGCTGCAATTTTGCACTAGGTTCTTTCCTTTGTGTGGGTTTGTGGGCCCTACAAAAAGTGTGCATTGAGACACTCCTGTTAATGTCATTACCTATTGCAGGCCGCTAAACTGACATCTTTGAATTGGCCTTCATGAATTCGGCTTAACACCTCCTCCCTCATCGACTCAGGAATGACAATCCTATCCTTGTACATTGACAACAGACAAGGAAGCCTTAGCAGTATGATAGCCACTCAGCTGGAAGGGTATATGCTTTGGCCAACCCTTGCTGAGAAAGCTTATCACTGCTGGAGATCTGCATCTTCCTCTGTGGCCTCTCTAATGACACCCAGCTTTGATTGTGACGCCTCTTTATATGTGACGACTTCTTCAGCATATGCCTTCCCCTCATCCTTCATCTCTGAGCAGCAGTGCCCTCTCAGAGAATTCTGAGAAAGTGTGTCTGCCACCACCACACATTTACCAGGGAAATGCACCGCTTTCACATTGAAGAGCATAAGGCGCATTAGTAACTGCTGACATCGTAATGGAGCAAGATCAATATCATAGGAGTTAATGAGTGGGACCAAACGTTTGTGGTCTGTTTGCAGGCAAAATTCATCCAAGCATTGAAGGTAGCGGGTGAACAGCTACTATGCTCACACACCTGCCAGGCACTCCTTTTCAATTTGGGAGTATCTGCACTCTGCTTCAGTCAAGGTTCTGGAACCGAATGCGACTGCAAGTACTGCATCACCATGAACTTGGAGCAAGGCAACTCCTAACCTAAAACTACTGGCATCTGCACTGACTGTAGTGGGTTTCGCAGGATCGTAATATGCGAGAGCAGGAGCTGTGGCTAACTTGCACTTTACTTTGCTCAGAGACTGCTCGTGGACTGTCCAAAGCCAGACTGCATCCTTCTTCAGCAAAGCTGTGTCTGGCTGGAGCTTCCATGGAAAGCTCTGGCACAAATTTGCCTAAATAATTAATCATTCTCAGAATTTGCCTAAGTGCTGTCAAATAAGTATGCTAGGCATATCAGTGATTGCTTTCACCTTGGTTGCATCAGGCTTGATTCGTTCCTGACCGATTGTGTGGCTAAAATACTGCAGCAAAGATTTGTTAAAGTGACATTTATCATGGTTCAGGTCTCAGACCTGACTCTCTAATAGTTCTCAGAACAGCCTCAAGATTCTCATCATGCTTGTTTTGGTCCTTGCCGTAAACAAGTATGTCATCCATGACAACTACAGTGCCTTTGTGTCCAGTTAGAAGTGTACTCATTTCTCTTTGGAAAATTTTGGGTGCTGAAGTAACCCCAAATGGTAGTCTATTAAAACAGAACTGTCCTACTGGAGTTATGAATGTGGTCAACTTCACACAGCTTGGGTCCAAAGGGATTTGCTAAAACCCTGAGGATGTGTTCAGAGTAGAAAACACACAGGCTGCTGAGAGTATGGGAGCAATATCTTCTAATGTTGGGAGAATAAACCGCTCACATTTTACAGCCATATTCAAATGCTTGAGGTCAACACAAATCCTGACAGAACCTTTTTTTTTTTTTTTTTACTAAGGTC